>MU793775.1:0-10032 GCA_027886325.1 Lentinula aff. detonsa | reverse complement strand
AATCGTACAAGTATTTGTCGAGTTATCGATCCCCGAAATTTGGTGCTCAAATGATGTAGAAACGTTGTCGTGCGAACTATTATGCAAACGACAATAATAGATTCCTGTACCGATACTCTCAATTTAGCTTGCAGCTCAAAATATACTATATCGTCTGAAATTCAGTACTACGTGAAATACAAGCTGATTTTCGGAAGGTAAATCTGCTCGACGGATTTTTTTCCAAATCCCGAGTGTCACTAATCATTCACTAATCGCACTAATCATCACTAATCATCCACTAATCGCACTAATCCGCACTAATCACACTAATCATCCACTAATCACACTAATCGTCACTAATCATCCACTAATCGCACTAATCATCACTAATCAGCCACTAATATCACTAATCATTCACTAATCATCACTAATCATCCACTAATCACACTAATCAGCCACTAATCGCACTAATCATCACTAATCAGCCACTAATCGCACTAATCATCACTAATCAGCCACTAATCACACTAATCATTCACTAATCATCACTAATCAGCCACTAATCATCCACTAATCATCACTAATCAGCCACTAATCGCACTAATCATCACTAATCAGCCACTAATCGCACTAATCATCACTAATCATCCACTAATAGCACTAATCCGCACTAATCACACTAAATCATCCACTAAGTATAGCTACTAAGTATGGTAGTTAGGATAGTTCCGATATTTTGAAATTCGTTTTTGCTGTGCGCATTTCTTGTCATATCGAAGTTCTAATTAGATAGGGAAGTTAGGAGTATAGCACTTGGTCTAGAATAAATTTTTCATGAGCTCTTGAAGGACAAGTGAGGCAGCGGCCAACGACCGAGGAAGATTCAGGAAGTTCTGAAGACAGGTCACACATATATCACAGTGGAGCCGTTGAGAGCCGTTGTTCGGCATTGTGGCAGGTCTGGCAAATTCGGCAGCCAAAATTTATTTGCTATGATACTACGGTAGGGTTTGTAGACGAGCACGATAAGCTATGTACAGGCAGTTATATGTATTAGTATCTGTGAGTAGGTCGAGGAAATCACAGCAATAGTGAAGATTTGCCGGGCATTGCCAATGGATGAGATTGGAAAGCTGGAGGAGGAGGTAACTGTTATGACTCGTCTCGAGGGACTAAGGATGAGAGCGAAGAAAGTGGGCGAGATAACGGCGTTGATTCGACGAAGCAAGTCTACGATAATGTACAAGTATATATACGCAAGGGAATGAGAGTCAGGAGCACAAAGTAAGACCATAAATGAGGATGTAAGATATCATGAATATAGAGACAAGTGAGACGAGACAGAATGACGATGATGAGATGAGACGTCGTGGATAGTGGACGGTACGGAGGTAAGGATGAGTGTAGCGAGTCCTTACATTATCCTCTCTTCTAGATTTATTTCCTACAAATTGAGTCGAGTTGGAGGCTTGGCAGTGCGTCCAGAGCGAGTTGTTGTTTGTAAGGTGGCGTGTAACTAGTGCGAAGGTTTGAGTTGATAGGAGTCGGTGACAGTGAGCGTCGATTGGAAATTGGTGGGATGGGTCGAGATACATCAGCGTAGTCAATCTCGATATTGCTAGATTGTCGGGTAGAAACGTTGTGACGCGTTACCAAAAGTACAGATGTAGGGGGTCGTTTTGACCGAGGGTGGCGGCGGTGGAATCTGTCAACGAGTTCGTTCGTGGGGATCGGTAGATTTGTAAGGTTAACCCAAGACTCTTCCGAGTCCGGCTGATCCTTCCAGTGAATGAGATAGTCATATCGTTGACCGATTTTGCGCGAGTCGACGATTCTGTCAATGGTAGGTAGTAAGTCAAGGGAGAGTTCAATAGGAATGGGATTAGCGTGTGCATGGAATAGCGAGGGGTCTTTGTAAGCCTCGAGTAGGGAGCAGTGGAAGACCGGGTGGAGTCGTTTGAGGTAGGTAGGGAGGTCAAGAACGTACGAATTCGATTCTTTGACACGCTTGATTATTCTGAAGGGTCCAAGCTTTCTGTGGTCTAGTTTGATAGATGGACGCATTGTCTTAATGTTTCTACGCAGCAGCCAAACGAGTTGGTCTGGGACAAAGACCGGCGCGGGTAAGTGTTTCTGGTTGTAATGGTAAGCTTGGCGTTGCTGAGCAAATTCGAGTTCGGCTCGAAGTTCGTCGTGGATAGTGCGAAGTCGTTCCACGAGGTCTTCGGCTGCAGGAACCGTGGAATTCTCGGTGAGTTTGGGCTCGAATGATGGGTGAAAGCCGAGGTTGGCGAAGAAGGGGGTCTGTTTCGTCGAAGAATTCTCGAGGCTATTGAAGGTAAACTCGGCCAAGGGTAGATAATCTACCCAGTCGTCTTGTTGGTACGAGGTGAATGCGCGTATGTACGTTTCTAAAGTTTGATTAGTTTGCTCGGTAAGGCCGTCCGTTTGTGGGTGGTACATAAGCTGTGGGTTTGTGCATTTGAATATCCAAGAGTGAGGTAAGAGATTTCCAGAAGTTCGAAAAGAATACGGATCCGCGGTCTGAGACGATGTGGGTTGGAAGGCCGTGGAGACGGAAAATCCTATCGAGAAAAAGCCATGCTAGCTCTGAAGATGTGATGGACTCGTTGCAAGGGATAAAGTGAGCAGCGCGGGTAAGACGGTCACAAATGACCCAAATGGAGTCGTACCCATGAGAATCACCTTGCTTGACAAGGTCCTTCGTGCTATGAAATTCTTTTTCCCACACCCGTAAAACAAGCAAAGCCAAATAATCAGGTAAAATCTTCGTAGTCACCGCTTCTCTTTTCAGACCTCGCTATTGCTCTCACATCCCCCTTACTTGCTCACGCAATTCTTTGCATTGCGCGCACAAACAAGCAAGGTGTCCTGCCGCCTTTGCGGCACTTAGCGAGTTAGGTAATTTGACGATAAAGTCCATTGAGATTGACTGCCATGGTCGTTGGGGAATTTCGAGGGGTTGGAGCAGGCCGTAAGGCTTGTGTCTAGAATCTTTTATTCTGGGGCAAATGTCACAAGCTTCGACATAGTTTCGAACGTATCTTGATAATCCTGGCCATGAATAGTCCTGTGACACGTTTCTCTCGGTTCTTCTTCGTCCAGGGTGTCCACCTACAACGCTATCATGTCTGGAGTGAAGAATATCGCGTCGAAGAGGTTCTGGCACGAATATCTTATCACGGTGTAATACTAGGTCATTTTCAAAGGTGAAGACTGAGTTATTGTTGATGATTTTTTCACGCCATTGATTATCGTTTTTCCAAGCTTTCTTGAAGCGTTCGAGGAGAAGCGAGTTGTCATGGAGAGGGTTGTCATGGCAGCTAGGTATTCGGGGGATAGAGGTTTGGTTGGAGGTAGTTGAAAGGAGACTGAGGATGATAATAATTCAGTATGGTTTTCTGTGAGAATTGTTCGTCGTTGAGCTTTGAGGTGTTCATCTCCCTTTCTAGGCTCATAATCTGGACGTCTGGAAGCGGCGTCAGCGATATTCGTTTTCCCGGGGGACCATTGAAGTTTGAAATCAAATTCAGATAGAAACATGGCCCAACGTGCTTGACGGCGATTTAATAGCTGAGGTTTTATAAAGTATGAGAGATTTTTGTGGTCAGTGATAACCGATATAGGGAACGGGCTCCCAATGAGCCAGTGGCGATTTTCGCGAAAGGCTTCAACAATTGCGAGAAGTTCCTTGCCATGGACATCGTAGTTAATTTCGGCAGGGGAATATTTTTTGGAGAAGAAAGCCACAGGATCCAGTTGGTCCTGGCTGTCAGGTTGGATGAGGTTGACTGATAGAGCAAAATCGGAGCCGTCTGAGGCAATGACGGTTGGTAAGTGAGGATTGAAATGCTGGAGAACAGGAGCACTCAAGAATTTTTCTTTTAGAGTGTTGAAAGCGTTCTGACAGATATCTGTCCATATAAAAGAGGTGTTTTTCTTGGATAGTTGGGTCAGTGGATTCACGATGCGGGAGTATTTATTGATAAATCGGCGGCAGAAATTGGAAAAGCCCAGGAAACTTTGTAAGTCTTTCAGTCGTTTGGGTTCCGGCCATTCGGTGATAGTTTTAAGTTTTTTGGGGTTCATCTTGATTCCTTTGGCGCCGACGATTGTAGCCTAGGTATTCGACTTCGGATTTATCAAACTCGCATTTCTTCGGGCTCGCACAAAGGTGAGCGTCTCGAAGTCGATCAAGGACCAATTTAACGTGTTTGTCATGCTCGGCTTGGGTTCTAGAGAATATCAAGATATCATCAAGGTAAACGACACAGACCACATCAAGGAGGTCGCGAAGTACGTCTTGCATGAAAACCTGCCAGGCAGCAGGAGCATTGGTGAGACCGTAAGGGACAATGAGGTGTTCGAAGAGGCCTAGGTGAGTCCGAAATGCTGTTTTCCACTCGTCACTCTCACGGATTCGAAGATGACTGTATGCACGCTTGAGGTCAAGGACAGTGAAATGTTTGCAATCCCGAACGCGATCGAGGAGATCATCAACAAGAGGGAGTGGGAACCGGTTCTTCTTGGTGATGCTGTTGAGTCCACGGAAACCCACACAAAGGCGAATTTCGCCTGTCTTCTTCTTGGTGAACAAGACCGGGGCTCCAGCAGAGGAGGTTGAACGTCGGATATGGCCGCGTTTGAGGTTCGAGTGGACATATTCGGCGACAACTTCGCGTTCGGTTTCGGAGAGTCTATACATTCGACTAAAGGGTGGTGAAGCATCCTCTTCAAGTTCTATGTCGATGTCGAAAGGTCGGTGTTCAGGTAGTTTTTCAAATTCTTTTTGGTTGAACACTGTGTCTAGATAACCATGATACTTCTCTGGGATGGATGAATGAAAGTGCGGATCTTTAAGTGGATCAGGAGGAGGCTTGGGAGGAGGAGGTTCGGTGGAGAAGGAATTGATGAAGACTTGGGATTTGACATCGTGGAAACGAAGTAGCAGCACTGTTTCGTTATGGTTTTTCATAATTTTCGCGAACTTCTTCTCACTGATCACCTCTATATTTAGCTCGGGAAATTGTTTTGGTTCGGTCTTCGAGGCATTTCCCAGGATTTTGGATGAAAACCACGAAGTCGATGTCGAGAGGCAAATGGATGCGACAGTTAACGGTAACGGAATACTAGGAGGACGCATTGGACTAACGCCCATAGCGTGCTGGACAGCGTTCTTGGTAGCACCAGAGCTAGGGCTCGTGGTGTCTACCTTGAGGTCGGAGTTGCCACAGCAGTTGAACGTCAACGACATGTCGACCCAATCAATGCTCGGGTTGTGGCGACGAAGCCAATCAAGGCCTAGGATTATAGGGAAGTCAACAGCAAGTACAGCGAGTGAGATATGTTCGGAGTGGGAGGAGATGGATAAGCAAGTGACTACGTCTTGGGTGATCAGTCCAGAGGCGAGTGGTCGTCCATCTGCAGCGGTAACAGAGGTAGGTGAATTTCTAGGTCTTCGCTGAAGTTTACGTCTTAGAGAGAATTTCTCAGAGATGCCGGATATGGAGGCGCCGCAATCGACCAAGGCGAACATGGATATACTTCGGCCATTTTGAAGGTGCAAGCGAGCGGAGATGAGGAACTGAGATGATGAGTTTAGTACACAGATAGATACGGGAGGAGTGAGGGGTTCTAGGGTGTACTTTCCGTTCGTTTCACGAACGTACTTGGCATTCGACTTATTTCGACTTTCGGTAGGTGTCCCTTCATTAACCGAATGCTGAGGGACTGAGAAACACTCGGTTAAATTTTTCCCGAAGCAGCGTTACCTTTGAGGTAGCTGCCTTTGGCTTTTCTCTTGTTTGGACAATTCTCCGCTATGTGATTAGGTCCTCCGCAGTACATGCAGAGTCCGTTAGTTCGATGGTGATCCTTCTCCTCCTGGGTGAGTGGTCCGCGGGGTTGATTCGGTCGAGTGGAAGGTGTAGTTTTGATGACATCAATTTCCATCGGTTCGCCTGCGGGAAGAGGCAAGGTCGCTGTGTAGAGAGGCTGGTTATAAGATTGGTGTTGATCTTGTTGAGTGGAATTATTATGATACTTTTTGGGTGAGTTCCTTCGTTTTTCATCCTCTCTCTTCTTTTCGATATATCGCTGATGACGACGATTGTCAATAACTATCACCCAGTCAATGTACTCGAGCAATGTTGCAGTTGGAGCATCAGTTCGTCCAGATAGGGTGTCTTTGAGGTCAGATTTCAAGTTTCTGCAGAAATAATGGATCTTGGATGCTTTAGAGAGACTCAGATCTAGGTGAGGGACCCATTCCAGGAACCTGGCAGAGTATGTGGCAACAGAAGCAGTTTGATACAAGTCTTCAAGTTTATTGTGAGCTGTTTGGACGACGTTAGAGTCTCCGAAGTGGGATGAAAAAGCACGTTTGAACTTTTCGAAGTCGTTGATGAATTTGTTGGTTTCAGGTCAGTCTTCGTCTTTGATGTTAATACCTTTGTACCACCCCTTTGGGGTGCCTTCTCCAAAATAGGTTGCCATATATGAACACTTATCTTTGTCTGTTGTGTAGGTTCCTCGGAGAAGATGGAGGGTATCACGGATTTCCTGGAGGAAACCAACGACTTGGGTAGCCTCACCCGTGAAAATCGAAGGCTCCTTGAACTTCGGCGTGCCACGGCTGGTA
The DNA here is from genome assembly GCA_027886325.1 of Lentinula aff. detonsa. Classification (NCBI taxonomy): domain Eukaryota; kingdom Fungi; phylum Basidiomycota; class Agaricomycetes; order Agaricales; family Omphalotaceae; genus Lentinula; species Lentinula aff. detonsa. The sequence continues at coordinate 3,389 of MU793775.1, read as the reverse complement.
ACGGCGGTCGTCGAAGGAATAGGGGGTTGGACATTGACAGGCGGCTGATTCGCAGCCGCGGAGAGGTTGTCAATGCGATTGATGAGTCCACTGATGAGGTTGTGGAAACTAAAGAATTCATTAGCAAGCATTCCAACGGTGACGGGAGCGTTAGGGTCAGTCGTTGGGGCCGCTGGATTAGCTTGATTGGGGGGGGATGTCTTCGGGAGGAACGTCCATGTTGTCGGTGACGGGCATGACTAGGGCTAGGGCTAGGACTGGGAACGAGTTCGTCGACCGAAGAAGTTAGTGGTCGAATCAAACTGTTATGACTCGACTCGAGGGACTAAGGATGAGAGCGAAGAAAGTGGGCGAGATAACGGCGTTGATTCGACGAAGCAAGTCTACGATAATGTACAAGTATACGCAAGGGAATGAGAGTCAGGAGCACAAAGTAAGACCATAAATGAGGATGTAAGATATCATGAATACAGAGACAAGTGAGACGAGACAGAATGACGATGATGAGATGAGACGTCGTGGATAGTGGACGGTACGGAGGTAAGGATGAGTGTAGCGAGTCCTTACAAGTTGCACATATTCTTGGTATTACCGTTTGATATGTAGCTTTGTTTGCCCTCCATGAAGGCAACCTAACCCTCAATAAAATTGATGTTCTATTTCCCTATCCCATTCGTAATTCTCTGCTTCATCAGGCTTCATCTCGCTCGCCAATATCACAACTCGGGATCAACATCACAACTCGGGATCAATATAACGCTCGGACGTTTAGCTCAAGCTGACTCGCACAATCATTGATGATCGATATCGCAGACACGTTGTTCTTAAACCGTCACACACGATATGGATGAGGCCAACGTACAAATACTTCTGCTATCCACTATCCTACGGCACCGGGAGGATCCCGAAAAGGTTAAATCACACAACTTCAACGACCCAGAGCTGATGGTCCTTAATGCTCTCACTACGGTAGCCTACATAGGCACACCATCAATATCAAAATCACCCTCCATCAATGCCATTGCCAAAATCAGCGCTAAGTTCATCTTCACACAGAATCATAATATGGGCCCTAGCAATCAAGAAGGCCTGGTCGAAATCACTGTTGATGCTAACAAGGGCTCTCAGGTTCTGGCGAACTGGGAAACAATTTGTCCGCAGAGGCAAGTCATCCTTTCACCTGATAAAAAGTTCGGAGTCTTCATCTCTTCACCAGAAAACAAAAATGGGAAGAACAAGTCGAGGACCTTGCTTGTGATGATTGTGTCATCTCTTACCTGAAAAGCGAGCAGCGTCAGATTCATGATCTCACCAGATTCCAGTTTTTTATCCATAATCGATCAGAGAAGAAACTTGCATTCCGAGTGCGTGACTTCAGGGAACGATGGGCTGGGCAGTTGCCCTTTGACATTCTCTGGGATTACATCCAGGAATTGCCTTCGAGCCACCATTTCTCTAAATCTTTCGAAATCTTGCTCAACGATAAAGAATATATGGTCATTAATCCATTCATGCAGGCGCACAAAAAACTTCCAGAATTGAACAAATACACCTTTCAGGTGGATCACACAAGCATCAGAGATTGGGTCAAGCTCTTCCAATCACTTTTTAATCTCTTGGAAAAGTCCCTTCTCAACAACCAATATAGAGTAAAATCAAGTCTGGCTTCGCTTGACCTCATTAAAGAAGTTGTCATCCTCATTGGATGCATCCGGGCCTTCCGTACTATCATCAAATATGTATTGTTTTTACCCGGCGTGCCAATATGGGAGCAATCATGGGAGCAAGCTCTAGCATCGGCTGGTACGCCCCACCTCCCAGCTGTTTCATTCTACCTGATCACCTCATATTTATACATAGAGCAACAAACGTGCCAAAAAAAAGTTCATGAGCGTAGACAGAAAAGTTATCTCGTCAATTCCTCTTTTCAATTAACCTCTCGAAGTTCCAAACCAGAAGATATTGGGGAAGCGAAAGGGGAAGAAGGTGAAGATGAAGAGGACAATCTATCTTGTAAGTTATATGGCTAATTGGATTTTCAAAGCTAAGTTTTTTTCTGTACTTTTAGACCACGTACAGATGTCCAAATCGAGTACAGAGAGAGTACGACAGTGCATTGACGCTATAACAGGATGGTGGACAGCCTGTTCTACCTTGTGGAAGGCTGCTCAAACGGGCTTCTTTGACAATACCTCATTCTTTATTTGCTACCAAAGAGTCCCTGATGTGAAGATCACTGAAAAGCAGGTGTCAGATTGTCTTAAATATCTCCCGCCTCATCTAGAGCTGGCAGCCAATGGAGCTAAAAGATTGATCGCGAGTACGGCTCACGCCAAATTGCATGCAGAGGCAGCTCTTATGGTCAATTTTTTCCTTGACCCTGAAGTAAGCTCTTATTTGCTGTTTGTCAACGCGTCTCATGCCTTACACAGATAAAGGAAATGTCTCTTTCAGTCTGTAAAAAATGCTGTATCCTCTGCAGTATTCTCAGGGAATTACTCAATGAAGTAAGACCAGGCTTCATAAAGCTCTCGGTTGGTACCCATGGCACGATATTCCCGTGGTTACCCCCACCAGGCCTTCCAACTGATATCTGTGAAAAACTCCTCCATATCCTGCAAGAGTTGGCACCACAGATAGTCGAGGGCCATTCTCGCCAAAGTTCTGGCACTGGCTCCGAAATTTATGACAGTGCTCCGGGGCGGGTCGAGATCTCAGACAGAGAGAGCGATGGGAAAGAAACAGAGTTGATTGTATGACCCAATAAGACTAGATACAACAAGAGCAGTAGACAAGTTGTTAGAACCGGCAACCAGATTCTGATAATGTAGCGGACATCAGTTCTGAAGAGAAAGGAAATCCTGAGAACAGTTGAACTAAGTGGCGCCTTCACCTGTTCGATAGTATTCTTCAAAGCGAAGCAGTCCTTGGTCACAGTTTGGACGTCGTTCCTTAGGGTTGCAAAGTCTCCGGGAATAATGTTCCCAAGCGCAGCGGTGGAAAAGACCGCAAGAATGGAGAGACCAACATTAGACTTCATGCTAGTTGACGAAAAAAGTTTGGAGGGTGAGTAGAATTTCAAGTCAGTCAATGGACTGTTGTAAAATGCTGAAGAGTAAGAGACACCTTTTATATTGAACGGCTTCGCACCAAAGACACCACGGCGTTCGCAAAGAAGGTGAGAATCTTGATTTGCTCTATACGCTAGAAGATATCCCAAATCAAGCTTGAAGCTATATATCGATGCGAGAGGTCAGAAGCGCTTCAGTGTACATATAGCAGTCCTAAATGTGGAACAATCATTTGAACGTCGTCAACAGACCGTTCGTTCGTCTACAATTTGCCCAAGAACCCGTAAAAGCTGCTTTGGATGATGTGTATGCCAGTGG
>MU793774.1:0-10054 GCA_027886325.1 Lentinula aff. detonsa | reverse complement strand
TTCACTTAGATGAGTCAAACGATTAGATTGAGCAACGTACCATATCTTCAAAATCCTGCACAGATCGAACACGTTTATGAGATGAGTTGAAGGTACAACGCACTTTTGACTTACGGAACGTAGCTTGGCAGTAGCTCGACTCATTTGCGCGTTCTAGAGTAGATGAGCAGGTTGTTGCCAATTACAGTATGGCTACTGACTTTCTCTTCCGCTTCCATCGCTCGTCGGTTCTAAGAACAAGGCAAAAGGCGCTGATTAGCTATCCTACAAGATAATGAAGCAAAAGAAAACATACAAGAGACGCAATCATATCATCTTGTTCGCCAATAATCATTTGATCTTTGTCGGCATTTCCATCCTGTACAAGTACGCAGGTTATATATACACAGCTGAAGAGGGCACTGGAACTGACCAGTGTTTCTGACATTGCCTGAGCCAACATAAATGTTCAGTGGTCTCGAAGCGATGTGAAATCAAAGAAAGAAACTTACTATCTCAGCATGGTTGGGCTTCAAGGGCTGCATTTACTTGACTAAGAGCTTGATTCTGTTTGACGGCATCATCGAGATGCCTTTGAATACTCCTCCTAGCATTTATTTCCTATGGGAACAGGTATAAATTAGGTTAAGATAGGTGTCAAGAAAAGACAGACTGCATCGAATGCCTTTTGACCCGGGCCAGCGATTGCCCGTGTTTTGTCGGGACGATCGTAAGACTGAGGCAACGTCAAAGAGTTGCTGATCTCGTTATCGCCTTTGAGACCTCTCTTTCGAGGAGAAGGCCCACTGAAGGAAAGCATATTGAGTAAAGACGACATCAGGGTTCAAAATCTATGAGAAGGGGAGGGAAAAAAAGAGTACACCTGGGCACCAGGCCTTGAGTAAAGATAAATAAGTGGGAAACAAACCTTTGAGCAGATTTTATAACTTATTATCCTTTGAAATTGACCGCGGGCCACTACGGCAAAAGAACACACTGAAAACAATTAATTCAAGAAAGAGGAAATGAAACTTACGTAGCACAGAGAAAGGACTCCGAAGATTAGACTCCATCAATTATTAGAGCGGGTCTGTTAAGATCATGCGACTCCGGAACCGCGGAAACTCCCGCGATAGGATCGCGGAGATTGACGGTCATACGAGGGGATCATTCCCTCGCAGATGGGAGGAATGGTTTGCGGAGTAAGGGGGATGGTAATTGGACCTTGACACTACTATTGGTAGTGTCCTCAACACGTCGAGTGTCCAATGGTAAGGGTAGGAACTCCGGATCGCGGACATCGCTCCCGCGATCGTCGGGACAGTGTTGAGTATGTATCGAGGACGTTTACAACATCCTGGATACAAGGAGAGGGGCAGATCTAAGTCGATATTCAAGCTGAGGACTACCTATTCTACATCGAGGCTTTATACATACTCTATGTAAGGGTCGCGTATGTACTATCTCCGAATAGGTTAGTCGACATGAGGAAGAACAAAGGAATGGATATAAAAGGTATAGTACGGATCGGATTTCGATCCGGAGAGATAACGGGCAATTCCCTCGCGGAGTTATACCCCGCAAACGCGGGAATTGGATCGCGGGATCGCGGACTTACCGCGATCTGCATACATATAACAGGGTCCACTAAAAGACAAAGAAAACAATTAAGTAGAGCCTATCACCAATCCATCAATCAGGCAATGAAAAAACACTCACGTTGCCCTGAGGATCGTCAATTATTGGAGTCGCATAACGCAGTTAAAAGTCCGCCAAAAGACAAAAAAAAACAATTCGACTTTATCAGCAGGGAATTAATCAGCTTGCTATTCGGCGCAATGGAAAGGCACTTACGTTCCAAGACCCGCTTTGTAAAAGACAAAGTAGCCTATCAGCAGTCCATGCAGACTGATAATTATAAGGTGTTGATTCCCCAAGAGGAAGTCATTATTTGAATGGGATTCAATGGTATCATAAATTCTCCACTGGTTGAGGCTGTACACTATCAAAAAATACAATAGAGTCCCGCTTCTTCCTCACAAATGAATGATCGTCTGCAGCCGCCGTCGACTCTGCTGAAAGCGAGCAAGGTAAGGAGCAAAGCTGTTCAATGAAAGTCAGCAACAGAAGAAGGGCGAAAATAGAAGAACTTTTCCCACCGTTTTGCGATTTTTGGGACACGCTTACGGTCACCCGCCTGAGTATTGACCACATTTGCGGTATTGAGTTTGCCTACTTGCATAATGATCAAGTCACCGTGGACAAAAAGAACGGGATTCATGGGAAGGTTGCAATGTCGTTGAAAGAAGACGCGATATCTGGTACGAGCGTAGACTACATCACAGTCGTGGATGTAAGCCTCCGGGACTGGCCAGCCGGAAAATCCATGCTCCACAAGGGGAAGACAGTGAACGTCGTGCCACCGAGGAGGGTGGGAAGCTGTGGTCACGATACTCAATGGGCTGGTAAAGTTCGTCTTCGAGATTCGATATGCCTTTACCATGAATGAAACAGTAGCCTAGACACGTGTGAGCAATGATAGATGGAATAAGCAGGTACCTAATCACGTACTTGGTGCGATACTTGACGTGAACGGGGCATAGTAGTAGCGTTAAACGAGCGTTATTGAAGGAGTGAGTAGCAGCCTGCTGCAGATGGTGCCGTTGGGGTTTCGCGTCGACTGGAAGGGCTGCATGTATATATATGATCACAAAGAATAATAAAAATAATTGTGAGTGAGAGTGAGCTGCCTAACGTCAGGGAACTGACTCACCCAGATAAGGAATTAACGCATTAATTGGCACGTACACTTTGCATCCCTATTCAATTCCTTATGGGCGTCTCATGAAGTACGTCTTTCAAACGAGAAGTCTTTGGAAAGTGATCTAATTTACTCTACATGTTAATCCGAGGTCTCCCCCTCATCCGACTTCTCCCTCTCCTTTCCCTTTCCCTTTCCCTTTGCCTCAGCTTTAGCTATAGTATCTTTCTTGCTCTTTAGCTGTTCTCTGAGCAACGTATCAGCGCCCCAATGCTTTAAATGAGCCTTAAAGAATGGAACAGCTTGCTCAATCTAGGGAACCATTGAGTACAGGGCAGCAGAATTTATTGGCAAAGAACTTACATGTTCACGGGCACGTTCAAGGGCCGCTGAATCCTGACTAGCTAGTGACTCCGACAACCAATACACGGAGGACAAGGGAACAAGTTATTTGTCCCATTCGCATAAACGCAAGGACAAAAAGCGCAACAGGCCCGCGCTCTATTAGATGTACTAGCAAATAAAGGCCACGACAAATATAATTGTTGCCTACAATCCCACCTCATTGCTGGGATAAGGCGACAACTCGATGTCGTACTTCCTGCACTGGAAGGTATAAAGAATGTGAAGATAAAACAACCAGACACTTGGTCTGGAGAAGGGAATATCAACACGTTCGAAACATGGGTCAATTCTGTCCTTAATTGGATGGTAGTGAATCGAGTCACTGGACCAAAAGGAAACGATATGCAGGTCTTATGCCTCGAGGGCATGTTAGAGGGTAGTGCCAAACAGTGGTATCATGACCACGTCACTGGCCCTCATCATGCACACGATTATTGGCGCACTGAAGAGGTGTTGATAGGACTCTTCAAACGTTTCACACAGAGTGAAGTTTACTCTTACGCAGAAACGTGCTGGCGGAACACAAAATACAATGCCAAACAGGGAGTACGAGAGTACTTTGCAAAACTCAACCGTTTCACATTACAATTATTACATTCGCCTAGTCGGGATGCATTCCGCACTCGATTAATTGAGGGGTTACCACTACACCTCATCAACTATCTCAGAGAGGAACATGTTATACCGGAGGTAGCCTCCATGAAGGCAATAGTCAATTGCATTCGCCGAAAGGAGGAGTCTGACACCATGGCAGCAAATACTAAATTGCTACATGGACAGACTACCAACAGCCGAATTAATATGGTTGATAAATCGGCAGATTTGACCAAATCGAACCTTCAAAGGTTTCGACTGGTTAAGGTATCACCACAGTCCAATCGTCTGATGACGACGTGGACAAAACCTAAGGGGGTCAACGTAGGATACCCTTCGCGACATGCTGCCATGTCAACACCCAACAAGGCCCCTAAGGTAGGGGCTAAGGGCGATAACGTTCGAGTTAAAGAATGCAAAAGCACCCCCAAACTATGTTGGGGTTGTGGACAAGTGGGTCATTTCCATAATGACCCTACATGCGAACGATACGGTAAAGAACGTTTGTTCGCCATAGGCCTCGAAGCATCTGATGGGGATGCTGTTGAAGTTAACGAATCTGAGGATACTCAGGTTTTGGAGGTTGCGGCTAATGATACGCCGATTGACAACAGTACCGAGCTAGTCCCTGATTCAGATGGGGAGTACGTACTCGAACAGTACGAAGATTATCTGGGAGCCATGTATCAACCAGAAGACGATGATACCCAGATGGAACTCAATCAATGTATGTCTGGCATGTATGACCCTACGGATCGAGTACATTGTCATCATTTGGGTATTCGGCAGGATGATGCACGAGTTGTATCCATAGATGGACACAAAGTGATCCAAGAAGATTTGGATCACTTGGAGAACGGTACAGGTACTCCTGTTGTGGTCAATGGTGACGACGCTACAGATTGTCTGCAGGCCATAGGTAGTCACCAGGAATGCCCAGCTACAATGACTGGGATTAACCTACAACGTTCGTCCACTAAGATTGACCGTCCAATCAGGGGTGGTCCTGACAAACGTCGAATGATGTCCTGCCTATTGAATATAGGTGGTAACACGGTGTTGGTAATGTTCGACTCAGGGAGCTCTCTGGAGGCTCTCACTCCAATGTTCACCCAAGTGGCTAAACATAAGGTGTACGAATTGAAACACCAACATAGTCTCCAATTAGGGACTGTAGGTAGCCGTGCCAAGTTCAACTATGGCACGTACGCTGAAGTCACGATTGGTGCTACCAATTATCCCACATACTGGGACATTGTGAACCTTGATAGGTATGACACGGTAATCGGAATGTACTGGATGAGGAAGCACAAGGTTGTTCTTGACTTCAAGAACAACATAATTAATGTTGATGGGCACAAGATCAGTGCCATGACATCTGCTGAAGATGCAGCTGAATTTCAGTGCAGAGTGGCTATGAGACACTCTGAACACAATGAAATGGTGAAGAGGAAAGACAACCCATCACCAGGGGAGCCAGCTATGTGACTCCGAGCCCTCAGAGACCAAAATGAGAGGGCCGAGAGAGTGAAACACTCTCCATCATCCACTATGATTGAGAATATAGTGGACCCCTCTGATATCAGAGAGGAATTAGCGCGTATCAAGCGGGCACTACCACACGACTCTCCTGCGGTAATTTGACTGGTTGAGCCAGGTGACGGGGTTGATATCCATCCCAAATTCCTAGACAACTGCGTGGAGTATGTCCAGGAATTTTCACGTCGTTTTGATACTTCTCTTGAGTCGTATCAAGCGGGGGAGGATGCACCAAAGGATGTTGTTACATCTATGCCAAAACCAATCTTGCAATGGTCTGATGGAATCGATAATTGAACCACACTGCTTTCACTTCATTGTTGGCTATGTATCTCTGGTTATAGGATCCGTGCGCTTCCAGACGTGTTACTGTTATATTCATGCAAGGGAGTTCACTATCATTCACACTCTACTTTGTTTTAACTGACTGCACAATCGGATCAGACCATTGGATCCGAAGCGGATGCAGTTGGTCCTTCACTTGTAGTTAACATCTATACATTCCTTCAACTGACACTTTTACATGTGTTATTTTTATTACTCTGGTTAGCTACAAGAATTAGTACTTAAGTAGACTTGTTTCGAATTGTTCCCCAGCTTGAAATAAAAAGTTACTACACCCCTTTTAACCATTAATCCTTCTTGATTACGCATAAATCTCGGATCCACCGGACACGCGGACAGTGCGATCCTCCAGAACCACCTTAATTATTGAACTTCACTGGGACACCCAGATAGCGTATAGGGAGTGTTGCTAATAGCTTCGCTGAAGTCCCATCACACTTTCGAAGGACCGTGCAGCCAACCACAGTTCCCACGCCCCGGAGCCTCCCACGGAGCCTCGGAGCCTTGCACCATCCTCTTTGGTTGCACGACTATAACAGATGTACCAAATATGATTACAACAGCACCCAATGACGATACTTCCTCCTCAGAAAATGACAATACTTCCTCCTCAGAAGAGGAATATGAAGTAACGGAGCAAATTCAGAAGTTGAATTCAACGGATAGACTATGTATCATACATAGTCACCGTAACCGAGGTCAAATATCGACCTCAACAAGTCAATCTGGAAGACTATCCAAACAACGACACCGATTTTGGGCTCGAGAAGCTGAATTGACATATATTCCATTCGAGGATATCGAATTGGAATCCAATCAGGAGGTCATGAAAACCCTAACTGATAAACCTCCAATATACACAGAGGAGAACATCCCGCAACTGCGAGCTGGATGGATAGAGCGTAATAGAGATATGCTACAGGGAGTGCCTGAGACATTGCCTCCCCTCAGGGAAATCAACCATAGAATACCGATTATAGACGGAAATAAGAGGTACAGCTACTACATGCCATGATGCCCAGATAGTCTGAAGATCGACTTATCCGAGAAACTCGAGAGATATACTCGAGCTCAGTGGTGGATACATGCCACCACCCCACAAGCAGCGCCTATGCTTTGTATTCCCAAGAAGAATGGGAAACTCTGCACCATCGTCGACTATCGACAGAGGAATGATAATACGGTCAAGGATGTCACCCCCTTCCCAGACCAAGACCACATTCAAACAGATGTGGCTAGGCATAAATACTGATCTAAAATCGATATGTTGGATGCGTATGAACAAATACGCAATGAGGTACTAGATGTACCTAAGACAGCGTTTGCCACTATATTTGGCATGTATGTAAGCCAAGTAATGATGCAGGGAGATTGTAATGCTCCCGCCACTTTTCAACGCATCATGACCCGCACTTTTCAAGACCTAATAGGTCGGTGCATACACGTCTACTTAGACAATATATTCATATTTAGTGATACCATCGAGGATCACAAGAAACACTTAGGCCAAGTGTTTGGACGACTGCGCCAGCAGAAGTTCTACTTAAAAGCAGACAAGTGTGAATTGTATGCCGCAATACTGGACTGTCTAGGACATCTAATTGATGACTGTGGAGTTCATGCAGATATGGACAAAATGGCGAAGATCCGAGAATGGAGAACGCCACAGAACTTCAATGACGTCCAGAAGTTCTTGGGCCTGGTGCAATACCTGGCCAGCTTCATGCCAATGGTTGCTATATACACTAGCCCCTTGTCATTGATGTGCAGGAACAATGTTCCATTCATATGGTTGCCGTTTCATGAAACGTGCTTTCAACACATAAAACGAATGGCTACATCGGACAAAATACCCGTTTTGAAGCCAATAGACCCTCGTACTGGGGTACCTATTTGGGTCATTTGCGACGCTTCAATATGCGGTATAGGTGCCTACTATGGACAAGGACCTACCTGGCAGGAATGCTGGCCAGCAGGATTCATGTCCAAAAAGTTCACTGCCACGCAGATGAACTACAGAGTATTCGAGCAGGAAACATTAGCTATATCAGAAGCACTGCTAAAATGGTCAGATAAACTAATGGGATATCACATCCACATAGTAACTGACCATGAGGCATTGACTTTTTTCAAGACCCAACGCCATTTGAGTATGTTAAGACTGTGCCGGTGAGGTTCCGTAGAGTCTTAGAAGGTATAGTATGAATCGAAGTAATCCGAGAGTAATCGGAATGAATCGAGACAATGGTTTATAACCGAAGTCTCAAGGAAAGTAATTGAGGATGATCGGTCAGCTCGATTGCAACGGAAGATGATAAAGATGAACTAGAACCTTGACACTACTATCGGTAGTGCCCCCGCTTCGTCGTACGGTTCGGTGAATGTTCAGAGTGACGAGTAAGAGTGTAAAGACGTCCGGATAACGATCGGTTATAATGCGATCGTTAGACGATTAGAAGGAAGAGTTCCGGACGGAGTTCAGCAGCAATCTAAGTTGATATTTAAACTGAAGAACTATGTACAGGATACTACAGCTTATATACCTGTATTCCTAATTGTTAAATCTATAACAATAAGAGCTGTAAGTAAAAGACAATAACTAATATAATCCGACGTCATCAATATAAAATAAAAAGACAATAAAGTCGGAGCACTTAGCATTCGATAACCGAATGCCTCGTACGACTCGATCGAAGCAATCGACCTCGGAAGTAAATATGAATGTTACCAAGTCCCTGTCCAAAGCCGGAAGCTATATACGGAAGTCCGGAGGCATAACCGTAACAGTATCCCCCTGTTAGGCTTTTGCCCTCGAAAGCCTCGTACGAAGGTCCTAGAGTTGATCCGATCAAATGTTCGAAATTCAAACTGTGACTTGGTGAAATGTGAAGAAATCGAGATCGATCAATCAATCACGTAAATGATGGCGCAGTATATGAACCAAGCGAAAAAATTTTAAGTCCCCACTTTTCTCTCTCTCCTACCATCATGTCTTCCAACAACTCTCGTTCCAATAGCCCGTCCGACAAAGAAGAAAAGGCGGAACTTCTGCTCATTCAGAAGAAGAAGGAGGAGAGGGAGGAGAGGGCTAGAAGGGAAGCCGAACAAAGAAAGGCAGAGGAGGAGGCCGAGGCTGCGGCTGAGGCTCGACTGGCGGAAATTCGTCGAAAGAAAGAAGAGAAGAAAAGAGAAGCAGAAGAGAAGAAGAAGAAGGAAGAGTTGGAACGTCGAAAAGCAGAAGAAGAGGCGAAGGCTGCCGAGGCAGCGAAGAAAGCAGCCGAGAAGGCTAAGAAAGAAGAAGAAAAAAGGAAAGTCGAAGAGGAATCGAGGTTGGCCGAAGTTGCGAAGAGGACGGCCGAAGAGAATCGAAAGAAGTTAGAGATGGATAAGAGGATGGAAACGGCGGCGCTCGTTCGGGCGCAAATCGAAAAGAAGAAGAAGGAACAGCAGTTAAACTCAGTGAGTAACCGATTCATTTCTTCTTTACAACCGCTTATTTCAATTACAGCCGGTCAGCGAAATCTCGACGGTAGTGGTTGGTCAAAAACGGAAGAGGGTTGCTGTGGTGAGTGATCTTTTATCTTTTCATCCTCTACCGTCTAACTTCTTTGTTCTAGGTCGTTCCATCCGGAGACCCCGAAGGCGGCGACCCGAACCCGGGTGACGACGACGACTACATCGAGTCGGATACGGACGATGACGAAGATCCTGAGGTACCCCCAACCTCACCTCCAAAGCAATCGCGGTGCAGTCGATGCATCTTGAAAGCTTTCAAGTGCGAATTGGTAGGACCTGGTTCTGCCTCCTGTAAAGGTTGCAGAAAGGCAAAGGTCCGGTGTTCGCTCGTTCCGGACGACTACCCCCGCAGGAGTAAGAGAGTGAAAGTGGAAAGCCCGGTTGCTTCGACAAGCAGCCAAGTAATCGACGATCTCCGGACTAACGTCCGAGATCTTAACACAAGAATCAATCTCCAGGAGGAGATGCTTTGATACCTGATTCTTCGTGTCCGGAAGCTCAAAGAGGCGAATAGGGAGGAAGATGAAGAAGAAGAATCCGAGGAGGATCGGGTGAAAAGGACAGGGGATTGAAAAGGGAAAGGTCGGAAGGAGTGAGCGACCGTTTCGATTGGTCTTCTTTTTGGACTTATATATATAATATCTTGTTTCCGTATATCGACTGCAGTCCGTTCGAGGACTTTAAATTCTTTTATGGACTTTTTAATAAAATTTTTTGTAAAATCAAATGAAAAATCGTTCGAAAGCAATCGAGGGAATCGTCCGAAATCGTCCGAAATGGACTTAGAAAGAATTTGAGTTTAAATAGGACTGAGATGTCTGATAGTTTCGATCGATGTCAACCTTCCGGGTAGGGATAAACGCTCAATAAACTATCATGGCGTTTATCCCCCCGGTCGATTTCAACCGTTCGGAA
>MU793773.1:0-10064 GCA_027886325.1 Lentinula aff. detonsa | reverse complement strand
TGTATTCATTTAAATGGCCTTAGTTTGTGACTGAAAGATGAGGCTGAATTGAAACTCGCGCCAGAGTAATTCATAGTCTCAACGATTTAGTGATGTTTGTCTTCAAAGGGCGTACTTCCAGAAGTATATAATGGGTCATTCTGAGCGCGCTACTGTATTCAAACCTGACTCCTATCTACTTACACAGTGACTACACTTTTTAAATATGGGTGCGTCCACTTCTTGAGCTTGATTCCTCCAGATTTCTTATCATACATTCCCACATAACTCAGGTACTTTCGAAGAGCAAGCCACAGCCATCTTCGACGTCCTCGAATCCAAATCGGATGTTCTCGTGTCAGATCGCTCGACCGGTCAAGAATTGTACAAGGTCGAGAGGGTCCCTCATCACGGCAAGATGATTTTTCATCGGGCAGGAAGCAGTGAACCTCTCGCAATTTTTGAACACAAATCAATAGTACCTGATACGATCACCTTTGCTGGAGGAAAAAATATGCATCTGAGCCATTGGATGCATGTGCAGGAAACAGCTTTGTCGTACGTTTCTATCTTTACCGTGACTTGTCTGCAGTATTGGCTGAGTTCATCTGTGGTGCTGGCTTAGGGCTACATTCGAAGAAAAAGGACATAAATATACTTGGATGAAGTACGATAATGGGCCTTTTACGGTACGTATACTATATATGATTGTGGACTGCTACTGATCACTGTACTGTCTCATAGCTCATTGCCGAGTCCAACCAGAAACGAATCGCGTCTTTCGAACAGAAACGACATGTGGAAATGCCTGCGGAAGGGACTTCTAGAACTGCGCTACCACACATCGTCATGCTGTCGGAGGCAGAGGAAATTAAGGACGCAGTGGTGATTTCGGCCTTGATCCTCGAGCATGACAAACGATGGACGAGGAACAATGATGAGTCGATCTTCATCTACAACATTTTGTAAGTGACGAGCTGGTAATACACTGTAATAATTATCGAGATACAGGCGGGGCGAAGCGAATATAGTAACTTTCATCCCTTGTCTAGTGTACAAGCAAATGCTATCATTGTACATAGGTGAAGTGAGGCCAGTGAGTTCGGGCACTCGTACGAGGTAGAGAACATAATATTCATCAGTGACTAGTTAATTGCAGATATATTGACGCCGCTGTTTATCAGTATCACCGCACGACTACCTTGAAATTACGCAAAGACTTATGAGCTCCCCTACAGCAAACGAAACCGATAAAGCAGCGGGTCAATGGAATGAAATTCTGCCAGAAACTGTTGGCGGCCAGTCACTGCGATATCGCTTGATCGAGCTCATCCGAAAGCCTCACATTCCCCCTTAATCGTTCATCGCGCATTTTTGCTATATATACCTCGCGATACTAGAGCTTCTCGCCTCTTCGCAGGCTGCACCGTTCGATGTGAGCTCGTGAAATCCGCTAGACACCTTTCTTGACGTGTAAATCAGTCCTGGTAACGAGGCCTCTAGACTGTACTTTGACACAGTGCAGAACGAGGATGTATCCTTCACGAAACACGTTAATTCTAATGGGTTTCCCCAACGGCAATCTCATACTCACCTGGGTGGTTCACTCATCGAGAGTCGTTTTGATTGGAAGAGTCACAATAATCCTGGTAGATATCACCTCTATGCAAGACACTGCTTGGTTGAATTCTTTCACTGTTTGGTCCCTGCCTTGAGTTCACGGATACTGAGGCGCAGATTATATCTGTTGACGATCTGTGGCCGGCTGCAGTGCTGGCGAGATGATTACTATGCATTGGCGGAACCGTGACGACACTACCGGTCCGTTTCTCAGAACGAAATCAGAACGGATGATACTAACACGACTAGGATATGGGCCTAGTGCTGTTGGTCTCCGTGCTGGACAATCTTTATCATCTTCAGTTCATCTTCTTGTAAGATACTGCATAAAATTTGTATTAAGTACTTACACGCTTTCAGATATGTTTTCTTACCTCTACTAGTTCATTCATTTATTCCATACTCAATAGCTATGGAGCGAGACAAGATCGGCAAATCACACTGCAAATGTCGAAGCATATGCTGAGACCTTTTCTCTCTCTCTCTTCTTGAACACGAACGCCCCATACATACCTCTCATAGTAAGACGCTAAGATTACGGCGTTCGGGGTAGATGCAGTGGCGGTTACCGTCACTACCGTTACTGGCGTTCCCGTGTTGTTGATCCATCGAATTTGAAGGAAACGAGCGGAAGCAGAAGAAAGGCTGCGTCAGCACTGGAACGGACGTAAAACTGATGATTTTTGACGTCTGAGTACTACGGGCATAGGTATCATCACAATTAAAGAATGAGAAGCATTGATACCAATTGCGAACAAGCGTTTAAGCTCGCGGCCAAAATATCTTGGCTTCAGTCGCTCGTACTTTAAACGGTAACATAGGCTGATGAAGCCTGAAAGCGGTCGCTAGGCGCTTTCAATTCCGGATAGATCTCTCCTTTGCTTTCCGAAGTCGCTCGACGTACATGAATGTCACGAATATCTCGTCAACCATATGTCGTCCAGAAGGAAGAATTTCTAGATATGCTCTGTTTGGTTTTGAAAACAGCCTCTCTTGATGAAACGTCGCGATGAGAGTCTTTGATGTGTTATTCGAAATCAGCTACACAAAGATGGTGAACCATTGCCATGAAAACATATAGTAAGAGACATACATACTTGAGGATGTGTCCTGCCAAAATTCCATCTATATTCTTTCCCGTCATCGCCTATGAAGACGCGGTTCCGGCCCCAAAATCCCCAGCCTTCTTTCTTAAAAAGGTCTTTGACTAGTATCTCTCTCCCGCTCCGTAGACCGGTGCCAAATCGTATTTTTGAACTTCGGAATATCCTCCAATCAATCTGAGCGACGTAGATGAAGTTATGGTCGACTGTCCTTCGACGCGGCATCGGAGGGATTAAGGGAAAGTTATTTGGTGAAGCTGTTGGACTGTCGTTATCGTGAAGTCTTTGATCATCGCTTCTGACGATGCTAGGAAGGGACTCTGCCGCATGGTCGTCGTCATCTGAGGTTCGGTTTTCACGATAAGAGTCCGAGACAGATAACCGATGCTCATCGACAGCAACAGTGAATCGACGAGCAAGAACAGGAGTAGAGGAAGCTCTGATACTGGGTAGATCGTGAATTGCTCTGGATATAGTAGTTGTCCGATGCGGACTCAGCGCAAACGGAGTGTGCACAGTGTACACTGTGAGCCCATTATCGTCTTCGTAGGTGTTGTTCATGATGGGCTCAAAACTTCGATGTCGTTGGTACAGGTTGAGAGACATAGTAAGGGCCTAGAGGCCTGCGGTTTATATGTTTTTCTGCACCAGGCGCGAGAGCATTCCATACCCTTCAAGGGCTAGTCAGTTTGATACCTGTGGGTAGTATTAACTTGAGCGCTCGTTTAACGTTTGGCGCCTAAGCGTAACTAACTAGTGTATCTCCCTTCAAAGCCCCTTGTGAGTTTGTTTTTTGTGATTCCTTTTCATTGATTCCACAGATGCCTTTTTATTGAACTTTTTCATCATTTCCTTCATGCATGCTGCACACATTATGCACACACACTCTTATCGAGAATGATTCCTGGCTTTATTCAGCCGAGCCCTCAAAAGACCCCCTTCACCCTTTGACGCCCGGAGAATTGTACCGTCGGACCGTCCCACCGATTGGACGCATCAGTCACGATTAGGCGACCGTCTTCGTCTTTTCTGCTACTACTAGTCTCTGTTGTCGCTAGCAGTTTGAATATCCCGTCAGATATCATAAAATCTCATTCTTGCTACCTACAAGCACGGGTTACAGTGACTTTGGAGAAGATGAGGTTCTATCATTAGTCCAAGCCAACAATTGTCAGACATTTCCAACTTGAATCCATATGAGCAACAATGGACGACTCTTAGAAATTTGGATGAGATGTGTTGAAAAGAGCAATAGGACCTGTCAATCCTCACCTTGCTCTTCCTCCGTTGGGCAATCAATCTCTACTACGTCTTCCATGTGTCTAGGAATCACCATTGTGTCCAGCAAGTTCGTAGTACTCGATACTGAAACCATGATTGTAGATTTAGGTTTCATGCCCTGCTTGATGACATAATTTACTGCAGTATTCTGGGTGAATAGATCGCCTTCGGGTACATATAGCTGACAACGTTAGCTTGTCAGATATCTTTCGTCACAAAATCTCACTGTGTCTTACCAGTCGAAGATCTGGGTTAGAGAAGTATCCTTTCTTGTCATAGACCAGACACTATCCCACCAAGCAATAGATGAATATGGATAAGGTTAGCCGGTCGAGCATCTGCTACTGACCTTGAGGTGTCCACTAAATCAAACAGTTCAAGTAAGCCAGACCCTCTGACAAGGTAAACATTATACAGGAAACTTACGCGTGCGGAGGCTTAGGAACAGAATGAATTCGGATTGGATATTTTTCACTATGACTAACATACTTTCCTTTTCCTGTCTTGATAAGATATTGTTAATAAGTGACTCGTACGTCTTCCAGCAAACTTACATTATAGTATGCATAACCCATTGGCATTTTCGGATCAAATGGGGGCGAGCGGGAGCTGCACTCATTGTTCTTCGCCTTCACAGGCCCCGCGCGACTTAGGCTTAGCAGACCTAGGCATACCAGAATAGCGAGTTTATGAAGAAAGACTGGGGACATTCAGACTTATTCGGAGACCAGCTTTGAATAAGTAGTGGGAGAAGAGAACAGACGCGTGCCCGAGAAGAGTCACCATTGACACCAACTAATATATGGCTCAAAGCTGTGCCCAGGGACGGGATATAGATGAACTCATCATCATTATTCAATAAGTACCCTGAGTATACTTATATGCAAACAAAAAATATATTTTGAGAAGCTATAGAAATTATTGCACACATAGGAGAGTTGAAGCTGAGAATCTACATACAGCATTCAGTGCGCCGCAAACCTTGACTTCTCCCTCAACCTTGGCCCAATCCTTCGAAATATAAACCTTTAAGCCACAAGAAATATCAGCCGCAATCTACTTCAACAAGTAAAGATCTACTCACGGCAATGGAGCCATCACCGTCATAATTCCCGCCAACAGCGCCGTCGCACCCACCGTGCCCATCCCTTCATACATATACCCAGCAAACAGCGAAAAGACGGCAGCGAACGTACACCTCATTGCGGTATTCCCTGCCATGGCGCTCGCAGCAAGGGGTCGGTAAGCAGTGACGAGGTAGGTGAAGACCGCAGTGAAGACGTAGTAGAGCCCGATGCCGAAGGGAATGGAGGCGATGATAGGGACGATCCAGGGGACTGAGGCGTAGGTCGTGAAGGAGAGCCAGAACAGGGCTGTGCATTTTCATAATAAATCAGGACTAGACAAGGAAAGGCACAGAGGAATCACCAACAGATCGGGACCAAGACCGCACCGATTTCTCCCATATACAGCCTAGATTCTGGTGGAGCTATTCCGCCGTTCTTCTTTGCATCTCTGACAACTAACCTTGAAGGCAAGCGAGATATCAGCATTTCAATGCATAATTTCATTCTATAACCGCGCAACTCACTTGTTAAAGTAACTCTGCGTCGGCATCGCGCAAACCATCCCTACACCGATCCCAAGGAAAGTCAATCCGGATTGTTGGATAGTAAAATCATGTTTCTCAGTAAATATTATCGGAAACGCTTGGAAGGTGAGGTATAGGATGCCTAAAACGAGTGATGTCCAGAGGTTCAGTAGTAGCGCCATGCGTTCGTAGAAAATGAGCTCTGTTTGATGCGAAGGTCTTTAGTGGAACAGAAAACTCGAATTTGTATCGGAAGTGGCTTACCGAAGGGTTTGTAAAAAGAAACCAACATTGCTTTCGCCATATTCTTATCCTTCTTATCGAGAGGAGCCCAGTAACTTTCGTCTCCTGTAGATTTGCGTAGCTTCGCGGCTTTCCATTTGCGCAAAATAGGGACATATGTTTCTGGTATGCACTGAACAGAGAGTTGAAGCGTCCAAGTAACCAAGATGGAAAAACACGCAGTACGCACGATGTACAAGAAAACAGTTTGAACAAAGATCCAGATCGTGAGGATGTAATACGTCCACCTCCAATACAGATTCTATACCGGATGCAGAAATTAGTCGCGCCGAATGTGCCAATGGAGGAATATAGAACGAACTTGGTTGATAAATCTACGTATCAGTCGCAGACAACGTCATGAGAAGATTGGACCCAAGTAGATGGAGAATATCAGCGGCTCACCCACTGACTAACGGACCAAAAATAGGACCAATGAAAGGGGAACATGTGTAGAATGCCATCGGACTACAAAAGGATAGCTTCAGCAAACTAGCTAAAACTTCAACGCTGAGAGCTCATAAAAACCAACTTTGCGACTTCCTCATTCGTGAATAGATCGCTCACTGTCCCACCTGCGACACTGAGGAATGTCGCACCCACGAGGCCGGACAAAAATCGGAATATCAAGTAGACAGCTAATTGCAAGGTAGAGTTAGTCGTGCATAGTCGAGGATAGGGAACGTCAATGTCAGAACATACCTGTATTGGGAGCGAACGCTACACCAAACGAGAACGCAAACATCAAAGTGAACGAAGCACGGTAGGTGATGTTCCGTCCGTACATCTCCGACAAAGGCCCTGTAAGCAGTGGACCTAGAGCCATACCCTCAACAAACAGAGACACTGAAAGAACAGCTATCTCATGAGAGATGTGGAAATCATCGGCAACTGCTGTTTCAGTGAAAGCTGCCTATCGAGCCAAAGGCGAAAGGAAGTATGAGTCTCGTTGTTTGAGGACGTATGGAGGAGACGTGCCATGGACGAAGACCCCGTAACGCAGAACGAGCAGCAGCTCACAATGACGATGGCTAGCCATTTCCTCCATAATGGTAAATTTTGAGGATGTTCCTCCGGCAAGAGATCAACCTCATAATCGGGTTCGAGGTCGACGACTTCCTCTACGGCAACGATATGTTGTTCTTTGCTAATCTTAGTTCCTTTACTTCCGTTTTTCTTCTCAAAAGACAGTTGCTCAACCGGTTCTCGAGAGATGTCATCAAGCCTGGCATTGTTCGATGCTCTCTCCACATGATCCTCGGTACTGATGGGATGGTCAATCCATTCAGAAGATAGGAAGGAGGCCGGAAGGGAAGAAGATGCTGAGGATGCTCGACGGACGTTCCGTGGAATCTCCGATGCGTACGAAGCATAAGCAGAACCGCTGTACGGATGAGCAGGAGAGAGAGGGAATGAAGAGTAGCCAGGATAGTAAGCATGTGGCGGCGGCGATGGATCATTTTGGTCTTCGAACAACGAAACGAGATTTGGTGGTGCCATCTCGTTTATAAAGCTGAAAGTCGAAGCTGTCAAATCGAATCTTTCGACTAAAGACCTGACAATCGTCGGATTGACAATGACCGGAGCTGCGAGGAGGTGGAATAGGCTGAAGGTAAAAACTTGTTACGGCTTAATCAACCAAAAAAGATTCCGAGATGAAAACGGGTTCATCGAAGTTAATTAAATACCGCGGCCGTGGATGACTACGCTGTGCGTATGTGAAGTATGACTTGAATCCTCCGAAAATAATATATCCGCATGGAATAGTGTTAAGGCCGTCGATGTCGGTCAGCGTGCCAGTGATATAGCTGGACTGGGGTTTTCATCAAAGATGCTCAGCATAGTGAGATAAAGTTTCACACCTCAGCGCATATGCCACTTAATTTGGTAGCTTTCCAGCGGAAAAACTAAACCAACACACTACCATTACGATTACAGAGAAAGCCATGGATTACGCATTGTCCGGGAGAAGAGAGAGATAGTTTTTCCACGAAGTTTAAATTAATTCCTGCATCGGTACTCACTCAAAAGCCAGTTCAAGTCGGTCTAGCGCTTTAGCCGTCGGCTATTGAATAGATATTTGATAAAGTACTCGTTATTGTAAAGATAATTGGCCTATACTATGGTGGTTAGGGTAGTAGTTCCGGGCATGAGGAAGTTCTGATTTGTAGTTTTTGCTTATTTCTGAGCATTCAAGTCAGTGTGCACACTCAAGACTTTCTATGTGTATTGATTGGTTGATACTTCACTTTGTCATACAATTTAAAGAATAAGTTTGCATAAGATACGCATTAAGAAAAATATTTACAGCTGGGAGTGAAGCGTGATTTTGCCCGAAGCTCCAGGAACAGCAGATATAGGCTATATGAGTAGGGATCAGAGTACATATCCACATTCAAGATGTTCTTGAGAGTATTGAGCTCAAGTTTTATAGAGATTAGAGTCAAATTGCACCCTTGATGAACGAGCGAAGATGAGGAGGTATGCCCAGCGTGACACCTAGGTGTTGTCAGCGACTCGCTAGCTCACTATACAAACCAGGCGTCACACAAACTGAGAGAGTCAAGTGAAGCGATGAGAGTCAGAGAGAAACGGTCCTTGATTCTTGTCTAGCTACCGAGGAGAATAGACGAGATCAGAGATAGAGACTACTCTACGAAATACTCTATCTTATATACATATCTGGAAATGAACCCATGGGAACTATCTCGTACCATAACCATGAGGCTATATAGTAAGAGTCGCTCATATCCATAAGTAAGGCTGTCTGTATACAATGATGAAACAATGAGGTAATATAAAGGAATGTATGTAGATGGCCTAGATCTGTCAATGCCTTGACAGACACAAGAGAGTTGCATCGACAATTGATGATAACATGGAAGCAGCAAGGTTGTCACATGTTCATAAATAAAAGAAAAGGGAAAGACAAAGAAATAAGACAGATGCTCATGTAAGCGCTTACAGTGCTGTGGAAGTGCCAGTTGCCCTCTAGGTGGATGGCAACTCAAACCAAATATTCATTCTCATTTCGTTCATCTGTTCCACGATTACTATATACATGTTCAAGTGAAATTCCACGATAAAATCACTTACAGTTGACCACCTCACAATGAATATACTGACAATGAATAAATCTCATAATGAATGGAATTTTGACGAAACGAAGTTGGTTCCCTGCCAAATGGGGCCTAAATTGAATATTGAATAATGAATAGCCATTTGAGGTCATTATTCATTGTTGAATACCCAATTTGGGCAACGCCGCCGCCTACGCAGCCTTTGTGAGCTGTTGGCAACATGTCAAATGCTGCAAACACAGTGCTTGACACAAAGCCTTGGAAACCCAAAGTTGGCTGAGCAGGGAATGGAGTTAATGGAGCAGATCAAAGGTGCAGTTCAGAAGCATAGCACAAAGAAAATGCGAAACAGGTGCAGCTGGATAGTTTTTTCACGTGTAAATAATCACGCTTTTTGTATCACTCACTTCCGGACCGGCGGGCCAAAAATACCCGAGATTTCAAGTTGAATATATGTCACAATGCATAAGGAATTTCGGTGACCACCTCTATTCATTGTGAGGTGGTCAACTGTACTTACAATTAAACACTGGACTGGACTTCCTACCGTTCAACAGCTTGAGTGTTGATTACAAACAATCAACATATCTTCGTACACTTCCCCTTTCCTCCACAACCAATTCCCTTTCTTACCTCGCTGAGAGTTCAACTCTGGTGAAGTCATCCCTTATCACACTTCTTCGACTTCTTCCCAACACCGGTTAGGCTCGACCAAATCGACGACGGAACCTCAGGAGGACAGGACACAAGTTACTTATCTTTCGAAATTCAACTCTTTTGTTCCCCCTCTCTTTCATTCTTTAATCATTGATCCCTATCATTTCCAAAGTCGATCAGCTGCCAAGGCCGTCGATTCCTTCCTCAGTGCACACCTTGTTCATGGCGTTGGGACTGGTCCTCCCTTTTGTCCTTGCTGATGGCAGTAGGTGAGAGAACGTGACAACCTTCACGTGTGTATACCTGGGATGTGTTAAGATCATGCGACTTCGGAACCGCGGAAACTCCCGCGATAGGATCGCGGAGATTGGCGGTGATACGAAGGGATCATTCCCTCGCAGATGGGAGGAACGGTTCGCGGAGTAAGGGGGATGATAATTGGACCTCGACACTACTATTGGTAGTGTCCTC
>MU793772.1:0-10083 GCA_027886325.1 Lentinula aff. detonsa | reverse complement strand
TATCTTGTACACTATTCCTGAGTTTCAATATCGACTTGGGTTGCCTTGGGTTCCATCCCAATCACTCCTCTCTCTTCTTATGTCTCCTTACTGTTTATGATCGTCCGAACCCTTTCCTGAACCACTCGGCGTAGTGAGGATCCGTTCTAATAAATGGATCGAGGTTCACTTCACTCCTACGTGACTTTCATACCATCCGGTCCATTCGGATTTTGATCGTTCCCACGGAACTTCGATCGTTCCCACGGAGCTCCGGTCGGAGCTTCAGCTGCTTCAATTGTATTTCGAAGCTCTCGGACCATTCATGGGCAACTTCAGCCATTTCATCCCCTCCTCGGAAGCACGGCCCTAACACTGCTCTTCATCAGCAAAACCTGGGTTTTGCTCCCAGAGCTGATAGCACAAAAGGACACCATTTATACTTGACAGAGCTGGAGACCTCTAAACAGTGCCAACTCAATTCTTGACAGCTCTTGACAGTGCTATACAGTGTCAATTCAATCCACACAACACTGTACAGTGTCAATTCAATATGTTCAATTCAGTACTGTATACTGAACTCATGGCATCAAAACAATTCCACAGCCTCTGTTGATATCGCAAGGCACACTCAGGCTGCTGTCAGTCTAGATTGATGGGCCTCAGTGTGGAATCCTTATTATTGAGTGTTCTGTGTATATAGCTATTTGAATCAAATCACTTGTTGTATATACTATTTGGACTACAATCTGAAAGCCAACTGAAAAAGCAGCATTCAAATCACTTTTGTACAGTGCACTAGCACATTTAAATTGGTGCTGGGAGGTTTGAATTGGTGGTTGTACAGCACTGGACAGTGCCAATTCAATACTGGACAGTGATGTATAGTGCCAATTCAGTGCTCTACAGTGCCGGCAAGGGGGGTACTTTGCTCATGCACTGTCAGTGCTTTTAGCTTTGTCTAGCTCTGTCCAGCGCAGGAGAATGGGACCCCATTCTTCTGATGTTGAGGCTTGACTCCCCTATTGTGGATTGTAAGTTCCATAAAAGGTGTTTTTCATGCGCTTGGACTCATGATGGGATATGACTGTTGTATCAGCCGGTTCTCGATAACCGGATTCTCCCCAGACTTTCTATTTAGGGTTAGATTTAGAGAAAGTCACCTGGCTGACTGCTCTCAGTCAGTTGATCTCTCTGGATTTAGGATATCTTACTTTCTCTCTTGTAACTTATGATTCCATTGCTGCACATAGGTCATACAGAATGTTCTCGACCTTCCCCGCAGAGTGTTGCTTACAGATAGGACTTGTACAGTATTGTTTCCCTGTTGTACTTACTCCAGATGTCTCACTTACGCCGTAGCTTGTAGTTTTCTTAGTGTACATTTCCAAGTAGTATAAAATGAGTAGCAGTACTTGGAATAAACTCAGAATTCTCTCATCTTTTTGCCACTTGCTGAGCTAAGCTTTCCGTGAATCAACAAATACCTCACTTTCGAAAGTGTGGGACTCTTTCTTTGCTCTGTGCATTATTGAGACAGGACTCTCAACTGTAAGTACTTAGTCTCTCCAAGTTTTGGACAACAACAAGCTCATATTGTTCTCACTACAGAGGACAACCCCCCTCTAGTCGACTCAGCATTCTCCATCCAAACGTCTGATCATACTCTTAGCCTTTCTCGCTCTATTCCCATATCATGTCTGAAGTCACTCTGGATCAACTCCAAAGTGTTCTCACTGCTGAGGCATTCAGTGTAATTGCTCTGATCTTCACCAGCATTGCACAGCGTCTCTCCACCAATGAGCAACAAGTTGCTAATCTACAGAACACTCGAGTTGCTACCCAGCAGCTATCCGAATCATTCCACAAAGCCCTCTCTCACATCACCATTCCTCATGCTGCTCCTACTCCTTCTGCTGCTTCTGCCTGCGCTCCTCTTCGTACTGAACTTCCACTGTTCAAGGGACATCCTGAGGAGAATGTTAGCGCCTTTATCTCCATTGCTCAAGACTTGGTCACCGCCACTCATATCTCTCTGAACAACTGGGTGGTAATTGTAAGTGGTTGTTTCCGGGATGCTGCTCTCACTTGGTATCTTGCCAAGAAGCAGGAAAATGGAGGTAATGCACTTACTTGGGAAAGTCTTGAGGCAGAATTAAGGAAGCAGTTTGATCATCCCGCTTGTACTGATGAAATCCGAACAAAGTTGACCAAGTGTTCCTTTAAAAACAATGTCACTGACTTCATCATGCAGTTCCAGAAGCTTGACATTCAGCTTCCTCCTACTGAGATGACCTTTGGCGATCGCAGGTTCCATTTCCTTTGTCCCCTCCCATCTGAACTTGCCTTCCAGATTGCTAATAGGCTAATAGTGGTCCAAAGGATATGGCTGCGGTGTATGAGTCAGCTCGGATTTGGGAACGTCATTGCCGAGTTACCTCTCACACTACAGATTCTTGCTGAAATCCCTATACCTATTCCACTCCTAGTTCATCTTCAACCAGCTACTTTTCTTCAACCACCGCTTCCTCTACCAATCCTGTTCCCATGGATTTGGATGTCTTCACGCCTCATCTTAACTGGTCTTCAAGGGCTCCCACTAGCAAAACCAGTATGTCCCAGGTTCATTGCTACAACTGTCAGAAGTATGGCCACTTTGCCAAGGATTGTCCTATCCCTGACCACCAAAAAGCGTATAAGCCTTCTGGTGGCCTTGGCAACAGACCTGGATGTACCTCTCAGCTGATGTTCTATATTGGTGATCCTGCCCCTCTCCAACCTGCTATCCCTCATCATTGTGCCAAGCCTTACAGTCCTCCTACTACTATCCTAGATCAAAGTTTCAAAGAAGTATTCTGGAGGTGAGGTTATGAAGAAAGAAGTTGAAGAATTCTTGAAGATTTGCAAACCAGAAACCCATGAACCAACCCTCTCTGCCCATTTCTTCCTCATTGACCTTGATCAAGACTCAGGTGAAGGACCTACGGGGAGTCTACCTGTATACACTGCTCAAGTCAGTGGGTTCAAGGTAGATCCTTGGCATCCTGAGCCGCCTCATATTGATGTTGAAACTATTGCTGACACTGGAGCTAAGGATAATTATGTTCATTGAGAAGTTGTTGATGGCATAGCTGCAGAATATTTTAAGTTGCCTCAGCGAAGGGGAATTTCAGGTGCGGGATCAACTTACACCAACGGCTTTGCTCACTTCACTATCAAGATTGGTCCCATCAAGGAGAACATTTATGCCTATGTTCTCGAGGAGGATACAGGTTTCTGGTATGACTTGCTTCTGGGCCAAACTTTCCTTGCCTCGCACAATGTCCACTTCAACTGGGATGACAACTCCCTTCAGTTCACCTCTCAAAAGACTGGGGCTGCAGTTGTTGTAAAGGCTCTTCGGTACCTGTTTGAACCTGTTCATAACTGTGACCTGTTTTGTGCTGACATTGATTACATTAGTCAAGGATATGTTCCTCTCCCACTGGTCCAGTACACTTACAGTGAAGATGAAGATGTCTTGTTGATTGAAGCTGTTGTTGATGAAAACTCTACATATGCTCTTCCTTCCAGCTCTCCTCCGAATCAACTCCGAGTCTCAGCCTCTTGGATGCTCCTCTTGAGTTCAACTGTCATGAAGAAGTGACAATGAAGTCAGGCTCTACGTTTGGACAAAAGATCAAGAACTTTGCTATGAAGAAGTTCCTGAAGTTATTTAGGAAGAAGGTAGGTTACCCACCTGGGTACACCATATTGACACTGGCAATGCACAGCCTGTCTGAATCCGCAGTCACCCCCACTCTCCCCGCAAGAATGAAGAGATCAAAAAGTTTGTTGATGAAGGACTGGCCGAAGGTGTTATTGAACCCTCTGATTCTCCCTGGTCTGCCCCAATTTTGCTGATCCCTAAGAAAGACAGTACATTACAATCTTGTGTTGATTGTCCACATGAGTTAGCAAATTTAATCAATCATAACTCAATGGGCTTTTGGCCAAACAAGTCAAAATAAGGCGTTCCAGGAAGGGAATATCGAGGGCTTTGTGACGCTCACTAACAGTTTTATGATACGCCCAGTATTCCACCCGGAATTTATGATTCTCTGCAAAAATAGCAAACATGTGGACAATTTTTTGAGCCACTGTATGAGCAGTCAACAATCTGACAAGGAAAAATGCTTACCCATTGCCTCGTATAGATGAATGTCATGTAAATCTCCATGATGCAATTGTCTTCACCACCTTGGATCTGAAATCGGGTTATTGGCAGGTCCGACTTTCCGAGGATGCAAAGGTGAAAACAGCTTTTACCTGCAGGTATAGTCATTATCAATTCTGCGTCATGCCCTTTGGACTTACCAATGCTCCCGCTACCTTCCAAAACATAATGAACAACATTCTCCGGCAATACATTGACGTCTTTGTAATGGTTTACCTTGACAACATTGTCATTTATTCAAGGTTGGAGGAAGAACATTGAGAACATGTTGAAAAGGTACTTACTGCTCTTGAAGCTGAAGATCTTGTATTAAATTTGGATAAATGTCATTGGGAGCAGGGCAAACTTCTCTATCTTGGCCATATTGTATCTGGAGAAGGAATCCAGGTTAATCCAGAAAAGGTCAAAGCTGTTCTGGAATGGCCTGTACCGGTTACCATCACTGAATTGCGTGGATTTTTGAACCTTGCTGGTTATTATCATTGCTATGTTCGTGGTTTTGTTCGTATTGCTTTGCCCTTAACTAATCTTCTTCCAGGTGCTCCGAAAAAGGGTTCAGCAATCAACTGGAGTGAGGACTGTGAACGGGCTTTTCAGGCACTGAAGGAAAGCCTGATGAATACCGAGGTTCTTATCCATCCCACTCCCTGGCATGTCTTCGTTATTGATTGTGATGCCTCTGGTACTTGTATTGGTGTGGTTCTTCAACAGTCCGGTACTCCATTCAAGGACCTTAACAAAGGGAAAGATGATAGTGAGTCCAAAGATTGCTTCAACTTCAAGGAAAAAGACTCATGTCCAATAGCCTACAAATTTCGCAAATTGACTCCAACTGAACAGAACTATTCTGCTCAAGAGCAAGAGATGTGTTAGCTATTGTTCATTCCTTGAAGAAGTGGCGAGCTTACATGGATCTCCTATCACGGTACGCACCGATCATGTGTCCTTGAAGTATTTCCTAACACAAAAACATCTTGGTCATTGTCTCTCCTGCTTCCATGACAATATTACTCATTTCAACGTTAAGATTCTGTACCGTCTGGGATCTTTGCAAGTCACTGCCAATGCTCTTTCTCGATGAACTGGACATACTGATGCATTCCCCCATGATGCCACTCCCAATTATGAACTGCTTCACGCTCACCCCTTCAATTTGAATGAGATCCCGGACAGATCCGCTATATTCGACACTTTGGAAGGATATCGTACACAATTGTTGGCGGGACATCAAATTGATGCTAACGGTTATATGGTAAAAGACCAACTCCTGTTTAAGGACATTAGTACTGACAAAACACAGGGACCGGTATACATTGTAGTGCCTACCTCGATCGCTGCTGCCCTTGGACTCATCTGGGCTCTTCACGTCAACCTCAGGCACAAGGGCATTAATGCAATCTCCAATGCCCTTTGAACTCAAGCCTGGTTTCCCTACTCCTCGGAAATGGTGGAACATATGGTTCATACCTGTAACAAATGTCAGTTCACGAAATGGGATGTAACTCCTTCACAGCCTCTTCTCCTGCTTGTAAACGTCATATACATGATGGCACTCACATTTAGACAACTGATACAAACACTGTGTATTCTGGATGTTAAGGCTGTGCAACCGGAAAGGATTACGATTGAGGTTCCGGAGGCTCCGGACGAAGTTCCGAGTGTGGGAACGGTGGCTGTGACACAAGGATGTACTCAAAAGGGCCTCACAGTCCTCGGAAGTATGATGGAACTTCAGCGAAGCTTTCGGCAACGCTCCCTACACGCTATCTGGGTGTCCCTACGAAGTGTGAAGAAGAAAGAAGTTCCGGAGCGTCGGACAGAACCAATCGGTCGATCCGGACGTAACTAAGCATAATATAGAAGGAGGATAGAAGGTAACTTTTATTTCAAGCTAAGGAATAGCGTACAAGGTATCCAACCTTATATACAAGTAATCCTAATTGTTAAATAAAAGACAATAAGTAATAGGGACTAGAAATAATACAATAAGGATGTTTCCCAAGAGCGGACAGGTGTGGGAATGCATTGGTCATGCTGACCATGTGTCATGTGATGTATCCGAAGTTGTTCTGAGATTACTAAGTCAATGAACACAGTCTGAAGTTGATCAAGTTACGAGCTGGACTTGGTGATAACTCGGAAGGGAATCGATACCGATCGGGTGATCGGGTGATCGATCGAATGATCGGAATATCAATATGGTTATCAATTGATTCGGAAGTCAAACCGGAAGGCATGGTGTAGCTTGGCATGTATATAACACTGGACTAATATGCGGTAGTCATATGATATGAGGTATGTGAGGTAAAGGTAGGAGAAGAAGAAGAAGAGAGTATAAATAGGTGTGGCCCCGAGCTATATGTAGTCTTGGGAGCCAGGAAGCCAAGTGTAAGCGTGGGGAGCGCTTACATCCTCCCCCACTCCGGAAAACAAAGCAGTTGAGCAAGAGCAAACTTTTAACTAAGCAAGTAAGGCAAAATGATTAAAAAGAAAAAACCAGGTGAACACAAGAAATAAGCCAATCATCCAGGAGCGCTGTACATGCCCACGGGGCCATCGCACCCGGACAAAGCCCAATCATCTAGAGCGGCACAGTCCCGCAGGGAAGCATATGACAACCAGTGGTCCTCACTCGCTGGTTGCCTGGACCAACAGACCAAAAATTGCCAGCTACGACCACGTTTGCAGGAGTTGAGGATGCACTCGATCATGAATTCTTCCAGCCCATCCACCATGACAGGAGATGGCCAGGCATATTCGCGTCCCGGAAAGAGGTGGCCATTGTGGGGGGTCCATCTCTTCAACTGATCGATGTAGAACAAGGGAAATAGATTAGGCTGAGTAGGGATACTCAGAGTGTAGTGCGACATCTCTGGGTAAGCCTTTATAACCTTGTAAGGGCCATCAAAATGAGGGAAGAACTTAGCCACGCAATGCTCTCCTGCCTTTTTGTATGCCTGGCGTTGGTTGAGCATTGATAGCAATACGAAATCACCAACCTCAAACACCTCACAGGGCCCTCGGGACTTATCAGCATGGTAAGCTTGTAAAACTTTCACACAATAAAGGTTGTCGCAAGCCTCACACTCAAGCAGAGAAAGTCGATTCAGTAGTGCCATGGCATCCTTAGAATCAGTATCAGGTTTAGAAGTGGGAACACGATCAGGGACAATTAGGGGAGGAATTACGCAAGGCAAGCGGCTGTAGCGCAGTTGCTCACAGTTATGATGTGAGATAGTTCCCATGGGTTCATTTCAGAATATGTATATAAGATAGGACATTTCTTAGAGTAGTCTCTATCTCTGATCTCGTCTATTCTCCTTGGTAGCTAGACTATGTTACGATCATGCTAGCTCAGGTATGACTCCCGCATCTTCGCTACCTTCTCGCAACCCTTCGCCAAAACGTTTGCTGCTTCGCTGCTTCGTATCTTTGTATCAAGTCCCTTCGCATCTTCGCATCTTTGCATCTTCGTATCATCGGATCATCGTATCCGTTATCTATCATCTGACACCCGTTCCATGTAGACTATTGTCTTTTCTATTGAATAGAATAATTACTATAAGTACTGTAGTTCTGTTAAGATCATGCAAGCTCCGGAACCACGGAAACTCCCGCGATAGGATCGCGGAGATTGACGGTCATACGAGGGGATCATTCCCTCGCAGATGGGAGGAACAGTTCGCAGAGTAAGGGGGATGGTAATTGGACCTTGACACTACTATTGGTAATGTCCTCAATACGTCGAGTGTCCAATGGTAAGGGTAGGAACTCCGGATCGCGGACATCACTCCCACGAT
Organism: Lentinula aff. detonsa; assembly: GCA_027886325.1. Taxonomy (NCBI): domain Eukaryota; kingdom Fungi; phylum Basidiomycota; class Agaricomycetes; order Agaricales; family Omphalotaceae; genus Lentinula; species Lentinula aff. detonsa. The sequence goes on along the minus strand of MU793772.1, from coordinate 2,088 downwards.
CGTTGGAGTAGTGTTGAGTATGCATTGAGGACATTTACAACATCCTGGATACAAGGAGAGGGGCAGATCTAAGTCGATATTCAAGCTGGGGACTACCTATTCTACATCGAGGCTTTATACATACTCTATGTAAGGGTCACGTATGTACTATCTCTGAATAGGTTAGTCAACATGAGGAAGAACAAAGGAATGGATATAAAAGGTAAAGTACGGATCGGATTTCAATCCGGAGAGATAACAGGCAATTCCCTCGCGGAGTTATACTCCGCAAACACGGGAATTGGATCGCGGGATCGCAGACTTACCGCGATCTGCATACATATAACAAGTTCACTGTACTTGACTCCTTAGTTTTGAAATCAACATAGATTGTCCTTCTCCTATCCTGCACACTCTAAGACTAAGTTCAAAGTCTTCTAGCTATCTTCGTCACTGTACTATACGTCGCCGAGACTTTAGTCATCGCTATCGCGTTGCATGTCTCGTGTCATCTTGCTTATTCTTGTATTGTCTTTGCTAGCACTCCGAGAACTGAAAGGAGCAAGGGTGTTGCTAATAGCTTCACCAAGTCCTATCCTGTTCATTAGGAGATCAAGCGAGTACCTGAGGGTACCTTGCATGATCTTAACAGACTAGAATCAAAAACCTTTCCTCTCTCATTGACTTTGTTTGACTTGACTGTCTCAGCTTGTGTGACACCTGGTCATATAGTGAGCTAGCAAGTCGCTGACAGAAGATCAGAGATCCTACCTACCCACTCGTCACACTCCCTAGTCTTCGACACTTTGGTTGAATTCTAGACACCGCTGCGTTACAAACTTATTCTTTTCCTATCATCACTAATAAAGCCTATACCTCCTTCATCTTTCCCCATTGTCCACCTCCTTTTCCATAGCTCGTCTGTGTTAAGGCCAGCATTGACCTAGACACTTTGTTAGTACATACCTACATCGAGACACTGTGGTACGGCTCAACCCGTGCTGAGAGGAAAACACTCTCTCTAGTGTGCCTGACTCCTACCAAGGAGTGTAAATCAGGGCTAGTAACAGGATATGGAGTTTCTTCTTTGGAAGATTCAATAGTAGGCATTGGAGCATAAAGTGTTTTTGTCTCTGACCCGAAAGGCAATGTTGCGCAAGGAGTGAACATAGACAGCCTTCTGGATTAACACATAAATCAACATGAGCCTCTACCTCTAAGCACCTCTCCCTCCTATCCTGGCGTTTTCATCAAGACCTCAGGACTTTTCACTCCCATACCCACCTCGCTCTCCCTCTCTCGCATCCTTGGATTCAACTGTCCATTTAGGATCCCCTACTCCTACTCCATCATTTGCCACCAAACTCGGTTTAGAAATGTCTGACCCAACCAACACATCTATGCATGCCAACACCTCCACTACTCCTGCCACCTCTAACACCTCTATCTCCCGAAAAACCATCGTTAAAGAACCCGATGTGTTCACAGGAGATACTTCCAAGTTCCGAGCATGGCTCCAAATACTTCTTGCATATATCTATGACCTGCGAAGGACACAACAAGTCAGCAATGATAACGAAGCCATCAGTGTGGCTATCTCCTATATTCAAGGAGGAAGAGCTGATGATTGGGCAGAAGTATACACCAGCAACCACCAGGACGAAGTCGCTGGTGACTGGAATGTAGATTTCGCCAACTTTCTAGAAGAACTGAAGAGTAGTTTTTCTAACGTCTCCCAGAAGAAGGAGGCAATGGACAAGCTGAATCGCATTCAGCAAGGTCGTACAAAGGCCGATGACTTTTTCAAAGAGTTCAAACTCCTGTTAAAGGAAGTGGCGTACGACAAGAAGAGCGAGTATGTTCTTCAGTTGGCTGAAAGAGCAGTCAACTCCAACATCATGAGCGACCTAGTCCAAACAAGGACTGAGGAGTTTGAGAGTTACAACAAGTTAAAGAAACTCGTCACAAGCAATGATTTAATCCGCCGCCGCTATGAAGAGCAGAAGCGCAGATACTGTCGTGACAACCAAGTACTTACATCATTTTCTTTCTTTCATTTTCACATGCTCTAGTAACCACATGACCATGTTCATTACTCATCGTTCATCT
>MU793771.1:0-10088 GCA_027886325.1 Lentinula aff. detonsa | reverse complement strand
GCCCTTCCTCTCGATCGCGCTCTCGCCCCTCACCTCATCCTTTATCGGACAAATTCCTCTTTGAACCCATCTACACCTATCCCTCGGTCGCTCAACTGGCCGCTTCCAAGCTTGAAAATCCCAAAGTCGACATCGCTCTGGTAAATGCGGTTCTTTTCAACCGCGCATGTAAGGCCGCTAAATGTGAACCTATCTTACTACGAGTGATCCATTCTGAAGTTTCAGCGCAAGCTGCTTCAACCTCACCCGACTCCGCGGAGACGAAAACCGATACTTCTAGCTTACCACCGGAGTATGCGGAATTCACCGATGTGTTCGACAAAGTGGATTCTGAAGTGCTGCCAGAGCACCGACCTTACGACCTCAAGATTGATTTGGAGCCCGGCGCCGAACCCCCAATTGGTCGCCTTTACCCCCTTTCTGCAAAGGAACTTGAAGCTCTTCGCAAGTTTATAGACAAACACTTGGAAACAGGTGTTATCCAACCATCCACCTCTCCTCATGGAGCTCCGGTACTTTTCGTGCCGAAGAAGGATGGTAAACTCTGTCTCTGTGTAGACTTCCGCGGTCTTAATAACATCACCAAAAAAGACCGCTATCCTTTACCTCTTATTTCTGATCTCTTGGACGCTCCTAAGAAAGCTAAGTTTTATACCAAACTCGATCTCACTCACGCATATCATCTAGTCCGAATCGCGGAAGGCGACGAATGAAAAACCACCTTCAGGACCCGTTGGGGTTCCTATGAATGGAAGATTATGCCATTCGGCCTTACCAACGCTCCCGCGGCCTTCCAGCGTTTCATCAATCATATTTTCGCTGACCTTTTAGATGTTAATGTTATCGTCTATATTGACGATATACTCATTTACTCGGACGACGAGAAATCTCATTGTGAACATGTCCGCGAGGTTCTCCGTCGACTCCGAAAACATCAACTGTTCGTGAACCTCGCCAAGAGGGCTTAACGATGTCGAAAGACAAAGTTCAAGCTATCATTGACTGGCCGGTTCCCCGAAAAGTCAAAGACGTTCAATCCTTTTTAGGTTTTGCTAATTTCTATCGACGTTTTATTTATAATTATAGCGAAATCATACTCCCAATGACACGGCTCACGCAAAATCATACTCCCGATGACGCGGCTCACGCAAAATCATACTCCCGATGACGCGGCTCACGCGAAAGGATGTATCATGGTTATGGTCCAAGGAGTGCCAAGAAGCTTTCGACAAACTCAAGGACAGCTTTGAAGGCCCCGCGCTTCGCGCTGCGATCGTAATGGACTTGCAATCGCTCCATTCCACCATCCGCGATTCTATTGAACAGGATACGGAAGCAATCGCGGGTTTAGCCCTAGCAAAAGACGATTCTAATACTCGTTGGACAGTAGGTGATGATGGACTGCTAAAACTTGATAATCACATTTATGTCCCTAACCATGCTAATCTTCGCCTTAAAATTTTACAATACTTTCACGATCATCCCCTTTCAGGTCATTTTGGACAGAACCGGACCCATGAATCAATCCGACGCCTTTACACCTGGCCAAAGATTCAGGAATTCGTTTGCGACTATGTCAGCTCATGTACAGTTTGCGGACAAAACAAACCCCGTTGACACCAACCTTACGGTCTCCTCAAACCTCTTCCGGTTCCCGCCTGACCATGGGATTCAATCTTGATGGACTTCATCGAACAACTCCCCTCCTCCGACGGACATACAGCAATCCTCGTCATCGTCGATCGTGCCTCTAAACAAGGTATCTTCATCCCGATGAACGACAAAATCACCTCCGAAGGACTAGCGGAGCTATTCGTTCATCACGTTTTCTCCAAGCATGGAGTTCCGAACCACGTTACTTCAGATCGCGGCTCGGAATTCGTGTCTGCTTTCTTCCGCGCTCTCGGCAAAGCTCTTTCCATGCAACTTCATTTCACTTCAGGATATCACCCAGAAGCCAATGGACAAACTGAACGAGTCAACCAGACTTTGGAACAATACATCCGGATCTACTGCGCATACCAACAGGACGACTGGGCGAAACTCCTACCCATCGCGGAGTTCGCTTACAACAATGCTCCTAACGCATCTACTGGTGTAACTCCGTTCTTCGCGAACAAAGGTTATCATCCTAACATCATGGTCAGACCCGAAATTGACATTCGCTCTGACCGAGCAATGGACTTCGCGGTAAGCCTTGATGAGCTTCATTCTTTCCTCCGAGATGAAATCACTAATGCACAAGCTCGATACAAAGAGCAAGCGGACCGAAAACGTATCACTCACCCCGAATTCCCTATTAATTCACAGGTTTATGTGCTGGCAAAGCACATCCGGACAACGCGACCCACCAACAAATTTGCCAAAAAGTACCTCGGACCTTTCACCATACTCGAGCAAGTCGGTACTCTGTCTTACAAACTCCAACTTCCGTCCTACCTTAATCGTATCCACCCCGTCTTCCACGTATCCCAACTAGAGCCATACAAACCAAACACCATTCCTGATTGCGTTCAACCTCTGCTGCCTCCTGTTGAGGTCAACGGCGAGGAAGAATACAACATTGCGGAAGTATTGGACTCGAAATTGGATTGACGATACAAAAAATGTCCTTTACAATACTACATTCGTTGGGCAGGATACGAAGGTACGGACGAAGAATTCTCCTGGGTCGCCGCGAACGAAATTCACATGGACAAACTTGTCCCGGCTTTCCACCTCCGTTACCCCCACAAACCTGGTCCACTATGATCCTTACTTATGTTCACTTACGTATCAACCATTCTCATCTTTTCCTTCATGACTCTCACCTCATTTACCTACTAATCATGACTCTCAAACCATCTCAGACCACGGCAATTATCATCGCCATGCACAATTACTTATAAAACATAATTCCTCTACCAACCTGGCATAGGCAGCGCTACGCTCTCGCTCGTCCTCCGCTTGGGCTGCGTTCTCCTCTGCTAACCGAGCCTCTTCTCTTCGCCGTGCTTCCGCGATCCGATTCTGCTCTTGTTTCTTCTTTTCTTCTTCAGCTACCCTTTTTTCTTCTGCTACTCTATTTTCCTCCTCTATCCGCTTCTCCTCCGCTAGTCGTTTGTCAGCTAATCTTTTCTCTTCGGCCTCTCGCACCACTTTCTCCTCTGCTTCTATCCTCTCCATCTCCGCTGCAAACTCCGCCTCCTGTCTCGCAATTTCTTCATCGAAGGCTCGTTGGCGTGCAGCCTGAGCTTGGAGCATGCGCTCGCGACGTTGCTGAATGGTTTCGTGGGTGTTGGGAGTGGCAGACATAATCGTAGCGGGAGGGGAACTTATCAAAATTTTTGAATTGGCCCTGCTTTTACAGTATCGACTTTGATAGCGCACTTTGATAGTGTATCAAATAGAGTTAATCTCAAACCTCATCCTAAGTACGATCACGTGAGTTTCTCCCGCGATCGGAATTACCCTCAACTTTGCTTTCGGACAGCGGCGTGTCGGGGACGCTATTAATAGTAGTGTCAACGTCCGACTACCTCTCCGTAGGTTCACCCAACCCTCACCGGGATTTATCTCGGTGTTCAGTCTTTTACCCCACGGGCTTATAGTCCGCGATCCACACTCATCCCTACGACCGTGCATGATCATAACAGAAATATAAATCCTCTTTGCACCCTTAAATAACTTGTGTTTGAGTGTTGGTGTGTGTGTGTGTTGGTGTTAGGTTTCTAGCATCTTCATTTTGCATTCAGCCCTCAGTCAGCATATCACCGAAATAATACAATCAATGATTTCTGAGAGTGGACAGGCATGGGAATGCATCGGTCATGATGACTGAGTGTCATGTGATGTATCCAAGGTTGATCCGAGATTACTAAGTCAATGAACACAATCCAAAGTTGATTGAGTTTCGAGTTGGACTTGGTAGCAAACCCAAAAATGAATCAATACCAATCGGATGATCGATCAAATGATTGGAATATTGATATGGTTATCTATGGATTTGGAAATTGAACCGGAAGGGATGATGTAGCTGAGCATGTATATAACAGTATCCCCCACTTAGGCTTGAGCCCTCCAAAGCCCTTGCCTGAAGTGCGGAAGTTTGAATGGAAGGTTGCAATGAGGATGAGGATAGGGACATGATGAGGTGTGTTGCGACGTAGGCAGAAGCGACGATGGGAAGCGATTGAAAGCACGGCACAAGCACAAACCTGAGTGTGAGTAATGCTCAACACACAGAGGTCTCAAAGGATAAATAATCTCAGCGACTGTGATAGCACAAAGGGCCAATCACAAGGGTCAGATCAGGCAAACTAGTTCCCAAAGACCAAGTCAATATTGAGTGTGAACAAAGATACAAACACGAACCCTAGTTCCCAAAGACCAAGAGGTCGGGATAGGGAACTGGTAGCTGTCTACTGTACTATATATACAAGTCTGAAACAATAGGAACCAGAGTAAAGGGACAAGGGTAAAAGAACAAAGAAACAAAGAACAAGAGTGCGAGAGTGGAATATTGAAGAACGAATGAGGAACAAGGAAAGAACAATAAACTAATGACAGCACAAGAGTGAGTGGTCAGATGAATCATGAGTAACGGATGCGGTCATGTGGTCACTAGAGCATGTGAAACAAAAGAAAGAAAATGATGTAGGTACTTAGTTGTCACAACAAGGCATGAGTGAGTGACATAATGAAGGAGTGTGACTAGATGGGAATAGGCGAAATCATTAAATGGATGAATATGAACAAAATACGATTCGAATCCTTTTGATCCAGATTTCGGAGTATTGCATGAACAAGATGAGCTGAAATGTGAAATGGGAATGAGTGGTATGAGCTGTATGAACCTGAGAAACCTGAGAAACTCAACCAAAAATTGTCTGAAAATCCGGAAGCTTTCAGAAAGGTGCGAGAAGGGTGCCAGATGAGTGCCAAAAGGGTGTACAAATGAATCCGAAAGGTTACAGAATAAAATCCGGAAGGATGTGAACTAAAATCCAAAAGAAAATCCGGAAGAATTTCGAGTGAAAATCCAAGTGTCAAGAGAGTGAATTGCATGATGAAGATTTCAGAAACTTGTTGGATATCCCCCTCTTAATCCAGATGACCCATCGGTTGGTGAAAGCAAAAGGATCTGGGTAAATTAAAGAGGAAAGGATGGAAGAGTGGACAAAATGTCTGGAAATGTGGAAGGATAGCCTCGGAGACAGAAATCCAAAAGTCCTATCAGTACAAAGTACTGCCACGGAATGTTGGATACCACAAAAGCTGAAGCGAACCGGAAAGGTAAGCTAAGGATTCGCTTGGAGTGGCACAAAGAAATGCAAAGGATTGCATTGAGTCCGATTGGAAGAATGACTGGAAAGGGATGAGCTCAAGGAAAAAAAACAACAGAATGAGTTCAGAAGAAGTGTTTTGGTCTGCTCAGCAAATCAACGGATTCTAAATGGGAGTAGAAATGTATCCTATGCAAATAATGTGTGAAGTTCCTGAAAAAGCAACATAAATATGACAAGTGTGAGGGATGAAGGTGACTCGGATGATCGGAACAAAACAGAAAATAAACCGAACGGAAGTCCGTATACAATGAAACATGACCGGAATTGGTCCGAGAATTTCAGGTTGGAAAAACACTGAAAATTCAAGCCGAAAGGATTCAGATGAATCAGGAAAAGTAATTAATGAATTTACAAAATAAAGGAAACCATAAAAGAAGAATTAGAAGGGTTCAAAGGTGAGGAAATTAAATGAATGTCAATGTAGCGAGTTGTAGTTTCAATATACTGTTAGGGCCATGCTTCCGAGGAGGGGATGAAGTGGCTGATGTTGCCCATGAATGGTCCGAGGGTTCAAAATACGATCAAAGCAACCAATGTTCCGGCCAAAGTTCCATGGGAATGATCGAAATCCGAATGGACCAGATGGTATGGAAGTCACATAGGAGTGAAGTGAACCTTGATCCGTTTATTAGAACGGATCCTCACTACGCCAAGTGGTTCTGGAAAGGGATCAGATGAATATGAACAGTAAGAAGACATAAGAAGAGGGAGGAGTGATTGGGATGGAACCCAAGCCAACCCAAGCCAATATTGAAACTGAGGAATAGTGTACAAGATATCTAATCTTATATACAAGTAATCCTAATTGTTAAATAAAGATAATAGGCGAGAAGGATCCGAAATAATGCAATAACAATGATTTCCGAGAGTGGACAGGCATGGGAATGCATTGGTCATGATGACTGAGTGTCATGTGATGTATCCAAGGTTGTTCCGAGATTACTAAGTCAATGAACACAATCCAAAGTCAATTGAGTTTTGAGTTGGACTTGGTAGCAAACCCGGAAATGAATTGATACTGATCGGATGATTAGATGATCGATCAATCAAATGATCGGAATATTGATATAGTTATCGATAGATTCGGAAATTGAACCAGAAGGGATGATGTAGCTTGGCATGTAAGGTAACATTTCACAGTGGCTGTGCATTACATAACACCATATGAGTTCCAAATAAGGAAGGTGCACATCCATTCCTCTGCCTGCAAAATGGGAAGAAAAAAGTGTTACGTGCTTGCTCGAGCACAAAATGCACTCAAAGCAACATGCGCAAATCAGCTGCAGCTTTCTTCTAAAAACCGGGACCCAGTGTTTCACCCCCCTGCTCATCCACATACAAACACTACGCACCCTGACAGCATGGAGCCTGCTCTGCTGGAACTGGATAATACCCCAGGTGTTGCCAAAATCATGAACACATTTGTGATGCTGGAAGAGCTTGGTCTTGCACCAGAATTTGAACATGGAGTTGCAGATGAACTCGAGCCTAACGAAAACACCAGAGAGTCCACACTGGACTCTTTCATGTTGTTCATGCTCAAAGCCCAGAAAGACGCAGCTAAAAGAGAGCAGGGTTTCAAGAAAAGAGCTCGAGGGCCATACAGTAAAAACGCACCTTGTACAAAGAAGGAACATGAGGCGAAGCGTAAAAAGTTTGTTGCTGAAGGTGGAAAACTTCTTACGGGCTGGTTCCAAGTGACAAAGCCAGCTGCAACAGAGCCAGCTGCACCTGCTTCTGAATCTCCACCCACTATGCCCCAGCCTCCTGAAGTTAGTTCTGACTCAGACTTGGACTCCACACGAATTCTGAAACTGTTGTGTTGTCCCCAATGCCTGTAATTCCTAGAACGGATGAGGTTAGTTTTGCTCTCAATTTTCAAGCAGCATTACTCACCACCTTTTTAGAACATTGACTGGGAAAGGCTTGCAGATCCTATTGAGGCTCGCATTTGTTTGAATTTGTTGTTCAGCGAGTTACAGACCTTGAACAATCTCGCTGAGACACCAACTAAATCAGATGTGGCATTGAATGCCCTGCATTATAAGGATTGGCCAGCACTTTGAAAAGCTGCTCAAGCATTCACTGTAACATCCAAAAACAAGAAGATAGGTATTGTGCTTCGAATGCGTATTTGCGCAATGACGGGTGCCCTAAATCTTTACCTGGATGGATACATGAAGTTTACCTGGCGAGAAGCTTTGTTTCTGGCAGCTCGAAGTCAGGGAAAAAGTGCCTTCTATGCTCAAAGAATACGCACTTGGCTCCATAGATTCCTCAGCCTTGGAGAGCTTCCAATTCCCGGTTATCCCCTCTTCCATTCCTCCATGCTTGATGACAAAGACTTTGCTGCTGAATTGAAGCTCTTTCTACTCAAAAAATCAAAGGAGGATTGCATTTTCGCCAAGGACATTGTTGACATTATCGCTACTTCCGAGATGCAGGAAAAAATCACTAAGGGTGGCAAACCAGTTACCATCTCCCTGCGCACTGCTCAGCGTTGGCTAAGAAAGCTTGACTGGCATTATGGGAAGAAGCAGCCAGGGATGTATATTGATGATCATGAAAGAGAAGATGTTGTGGCATATAGAAATGAGTTTGTGAAGAGATGGAAGGATTACGAAAGAAGGATGGTTGTCTATGATAATGATGGGAGTCCAACATTTCCTTGTGGCTTTCCAGTCACTCAAGGCCCCCGTTTTTGACTTATTCTTGTGACACACGATGAATCCACATTCTATGCCCATGACCGTTGCAAATCCATCTGGACCAATGCAAATCAAGGTCCTACCCCAGAACAAAAGGGAGAAGGGCCTTCAATCATGGTATCATCATTTCTTATGCCAGATTGGGGGTTGTTAACAGATGAGGAGGAGTGCGTATCTGACTGTCTTCAATAAAACAGGATTCTGACTTAATTTCTATTTTCCTAGTGAGGCTCAATTATTCTTCAAAGCTGGGAAGACCCAAGATGGGTATTTCTCAGGTGATGACTTGCTTGCCAAGGTTGAGAAAGCCATAGACATCTTCGAGAACAAAACACATGGCATGATGACCGGCCTTTTCATGTTCGACAATGCACCAAGCCATCAGAAGCGTTCTCAAGATGCACTATCTGCTCGCAAAATGCCCAAGAAACCCAGTGAATCATGGACTCATCATCCTAATGGGCCAAAGATGCGTGATGCTCAGTTTAATGATGGCACTGCTCAGTCGCTCCATTTTTCAGATGATCATCCCACCATGCCAGGGTGGTTCAAAGGCACCCAGCAGATTTTGTCGGAGCGGGGGCTTTATCCAGCAGCAGGGCTTCGTGGGGCTTGCAAATCAAGCTGTAACGAAGATTCTATCAGCTGCTGCTGCCAACGAATTCTATTTCTGCAGCCCAACTTTACCAGTCAGAAATCTCAACTTCAAGAATACGTAGAATCTCAGGGTCATATCTGTGATTTTTATCCAAAATATCATTGTGAACTGAATTTTATTGAGATGTATTGGGGAGCAAGCAAGTACAAGTATCGGCTTCTACCAAAATCACACACAATGCAGGAAATGAGGATAAATGTGAAGGAAGCTTTGGAAAGCGTACCACATCTTCAAATCATACGGTGAGCATCCTGTGGTCTCATCTCTGTTTTCACCACTGAGACGTTCAATAGATATGCTAATCATTCGGCACGTTTTATTCATGCATACAGTGAAGGGCTCAACGGGGCGCAAGCTGTTTGGGCCAATCGTCGATATCATGGACATCGAACGTTGCCCCCAGAAATGCTTTGGGCGGCTCGAGCAGCTCTTTCTTAAGCACCATGATGTTTTTTCCACTACTACAATACACCTTGTGCTATTTTACCGTGTCTTACAGCTATTGCAGCAATGAAAAGTTCTCGGTTTTTCACGGTCCCAAATTTCGCACATGTCATAAGCTCACGTGACGTGATTATATAAGGGTAATGGTACCTGGTGATGCCTACCTTATATAACAAGCACCGCGAAGACATTGCGCCGACTCAACATCCACTTGTTCGGTCATTGCCGAACCGTTCCGGCCCCCAGTATTTCAACACTCCTTAGCCAATCAGTGTAGACTGATTTTATTACTGATATCTGGCTTTGGTCTAACACTCATGAGCTTACATTTTTGTCTTGAACTTTTATATGGTAATTATTGATGTCGCTACAACTTCCTGGGTTGTCCAAGGCACGATGTCTCATCAAATTGGCGCATATACTACCGAACATGATACATGGTGAAAGTTATAGTAAGAGTGTCGCCCGAATCCCTGATTGGGTTTATGTGGCGTGATCTCAGGGATAAGTAGAAGGACCTGGAATTACGAATGATGTTATGTCTCACGGACCTACCCCTAGTATGAACAATTTGTTTGGTGATTTGTAGTAAGGTGGGTGTGGCAAACAGGTGTTTATTAAAATATATGCTAACAAGTACATGGTATGTACATGCTGGCATACAACCGATCGGAGTCTGTTGAAGAACTACCCGATTACACAAGAAATTCATGGAGGTTCGTTGAGGAACAGCTTGAATTGGCTAATATGTGGCTCAGGGCGTGATAGACGGGTTTGTACTGTTCTGCAATCGAGGGCAGTGTCAGTCAGCGACATGTAAGTACTGAGGGCATGAAGATTGTTCACCTTCATGAAAAGTCTGAAATACGCAATGGTCTCGTTCGAGGAAGCATTTTCTGTATCAACAGCAATGCTGATGAGGAGAACATCGTCTACAAGGTTCTGCCTTGT
>MU793770.1:0-10107 GCA_027886325.1 Lentinula aff. detonsa | reverse complement strand
GGTAGGGGGTAACGATTCTTCAGCGTGACCTGGTTGAGTTTCCTGTAGTCCTGTACGAAACGGAGTTTACCATCCTTCTTTTTCACAAAGAAGACAGGTGAGGACAGTGGTGACTTTGAGGGTCGTATATAACCCTTTCGCAGGTTATCATCCAAGAATCGGTCAAGCTCACCCTGTTCGTTTAGTGACATTGGATATACCTTGGTACACATCGTTTCAGGTGCCCCTGGGATTAGTTCGATGGCGTGATCCCATGGCTGATGGTCTGGGAGACGTTCTGAAGCGGTTTCAGAGAATACCTTTTTGAAGTCTCGATAGGGTTCCGGGACCATTTCTTCAAAGGTTTTCACAGGTTTTGCCTTATGCGCTTGTTCCGCCAACTGTTGGGAGTAGGTGAAACCTGCGGCGCACCAGACCTCTTCCGTTTGTTCCTGTAGAATCCCCGACTTCACTCATGCACGACGGGTTTGTCAGTTGGCTCGGATTCGGTGTATGGGTGACTCTTCATCCTCCTGGTCTTCCCTACTCTGTGGAGGTTCGGGGGTGCTAGCTGCCTGGATTGTCTCCTCGGTTTCTCCCTCTTCCGCACTCTCTTCGACTGTGGCCCACTGCGGCTTGACTGAGAGCCGTCCCTTCTCCCAGTCAATATCTGGGTTGGCCTTTCGTAACCAAGGTAGCCTAGGATTAGGTCTTCACTGCCCAGATTAGTTACCAGTAGGTCCATCCATCGTTCTTGCCCGTCAACGGTCAGGGCCAGACGTGCAAAGTGCGTGATCTGCCCTGCCCGGTTGGCAGAACCATCGATGTTGAAGACCCCAATGGGCTTCCTAAGTGGGAACGTCCTTACGTGGTGGCGAGCGACGAATTCTTGGTTCAAAAATAGAGCAGTGGCTCCAGAGTCGATCATGGCCACAGTTGCTATACTGTGATTCCTGCCTCTTAATTCTGCGTTGATTCAGAAATGCGATGAACTGGAATTCAATTCCAAAATGGTAGATATTTTACATGAGGAGAGAGAATCATACGCGGAAGTAGAGTGTATAGCAAATTGGTTAATGGGTGCTCTCGATGCGGCCGAGATGGGCACCCGCTTTAAAAACCCTCCTGCGATCCAGATGCTGGGGCCATGGCGTTCGCTCTGTTCAGGAGTTCCTGCAGCTGAGCGATCTGGGTAGAGAGATCGGGGTTGAGCAGAGTTGGCGGAGCAGGAGCGGGAACGGGAACAGGAGCGGGGGAGGAGGCGGCAATTTGAACCGATTCGTTTGGGAACAGGGTAAAGGGTATTGAGGACGAAGCGGAAACTTGTTGTCTACGGGGTTGTGGGCGCTTACCACGGCCCCGCTCTAAACCCATGAACTTGTCTTGGCAGACCGATTCCAGGTGACCTCGTCAACCACAGTAGCGGCATACTGTGTCCTTGTACGAGCAGTTTTTCTTCTCGTGGTTCTGTGCACCACAGCCGTAACATCTGCCCTGTCGTGACAACCAAGTACTTACATCATTTTCTTTCTTTCATTTTCACATGCTCTAGTAACCACATGACCGCGTTCATTACTCATCGTTCATCTGACCACTCATTCTCGCGCTGTCATTAGTTTATTGTTCTTTCCTTATTCCTCATTCGCTCTTCACTATTTCACTCTCGCGCTCTTGTTCTTTGTTCCTTGTTCTTTTACCCTTGTCCCTTACCCTGGTTCCTATTGTTTCAGACTCGTATATATAGTACAGTAGACAGCTACCAGTTCCCTATCTCGACCTCTTGGTCTTTGGGAACTAGGTTCGTGTTTGTATCTTCGTTTACACTCAATATTGACTTGGTCTTTGGGAACTAGTTTGCCTTATCTGACCCTTGTGATTGGCCCTTCGTGCTATCACAGTCGCTGAGATCATTTATCCTTTTAGACCTCTGTGTGTTGAGCGTTACTCACACTCAGGTTTGTGCTTGTGCCGTGCTTCTGATCGCTTCCCATCGTCGCTTCCGCCTACGTCGCGACATGCCCCTCATCTGTACCACAAAACTCTCCCTACTATTCCCGCTGGTGTGCGTCACATTGACATCCATAGCGTAAGAGTTGGAAGGAGGGGAGGGGGTGTGAGAGGTGCCCAGATTACGGCCTGTCATGGTGGGGTCGTGTAGGAACACGTCCACTGAGATTGCTCGTCGAATTGCCTCCTCCAACGTGGGGGCGATTCCCTGAGCAATGTTGACCACAATGAGATTTTGTCGAATCTCGGGATTGAGGCCGCTGTGGAAGCGCTCTCTCAAGTCAACATCTGAGAGTCCTGTCCGATCGCCGATATCCTTGAATTTCTGGGCAAACTCCGCCACCGTTTGGCCTTTCCCTTGTCTGATGTGTTGGATCGCGTTTCGGGCTTCCATACCTGCATCGATAGATTCGAACCGGAGTGAAAAGGCTCGTACAAAGTCCTCCCATCGTCCGTTGAATGGTGTCTTTCCATGGCTGAATTCCAAGAGATATGGCGTAGCCCAGTCCGCCGCATTTCCTGAGAAGAATCCCAGGGCTGCCTTAATCAGCTTCTCCTCCTTGTTATGCAAGTCTGTCTGTTCCATTGCCCAGCTCTGGATCTGAGCGATGAAACGACGTGCTTCCGCACTGCTGGTGCCCTTGAAGAGCTCCAGTTTGTTCATGCTGGATTTGGCAGAGAGTTTGTGAAGGTTGGCTGTGAGCTGAGTCACCTGCTCGATGAGCTGAGCCATCAGTTGATTTGGGTCAACTGGTGTGGGATTGGACATGATGGATGGGGACGTGACTGAGGTGGGGGCTTTTATAGGTATGAATACGGTACCGCCATCTGAGGTATCTTCTTCGCTGATTGAATTGGCGAGGGCGTGCGGGCAGGGCTGAGAACTACAGTCAGACCAGGTGTTATCTTGGAGATGAACGTGAGTCTGGTCCTTGGTATCAAAGGCGTGCGGATAGTTGGAGCAGTCAATGGCTTGGGCTGGTGAGCTTGATGCGGCAAGGTCTGTATACGTGGTGAAAGCAGAGCCTGCAAGGATAACCCAATCGGTAGGTTATCAGTGCAGTAGAGGATCTTGACCTAATGTCACAAAGAGGTGACGATGGCGGCAAGACTGAGCGGAAGCTTAGGTGGAAGCGGACAGATACTGATCCCAATGACAAAGTTATATTCATAATAAATACTGAGGAGTAAGTAAAGACATACCTGATCCCAATGACAAAGAGGTCAAGATAAGGGATCAGGTTGTGGGGGCTGGCTTATATATACAAAGGTAAGGTATGGGAATCATGATGTCATACTGTATAGTTCAGGAACGAGGAATGGAACGGAATGGACTGGAAGGTTCCGGATCGATTATGATAGGTAACAGTGATGGAATGATGTATTGTAAAGAAAAGGAAAATAATAGGGGCGGCTCACTTCATGACAGCGGTTCCCAGGTTTGTTCATGTGGGCCATATCCTTTCCACTGTACTTTATACTTGATTCCTTGTCCTAGGGTTTGTTTGCGCAGCTCTAACCTTAGCTTCCCGAGCCCTACGCAGATTACAGTCAGCAAGTAGGTGCGTATTCGAGCCGCAGAAGTTGCACAATCACGAATTTTTGTCGACGTTCCTTCTCCGCAGGTGTGATCTTACCATCCGCGCCCAATCGATTAGCGTAGGCGGGCTCTTGTTGGTTCGAGCCGTTGTTTGGAGTATTCAGCTTGGAGTTCGATGTCGAAGACTGTGGTGTCAAACTCTTACCTTGCGGTTTGGAGGACGTCGATGTTGTCGAAGTCAAGGTGGATGGTGTGGCGGGGTTGTCGGATTTCTTCTGTTGAGTCTTCGTCTGCCCTCCAGAGTTCCTATTCGCCTCACGCTTCTTTTCCTCCTCTCTTCTCCAGTATTGGTTGTTGATGCGAAGTACTTCTTCGCAGAACTCTACGAGAGTCGCAGGTTCCTTGATGCGTGCGAGCTCGTCTTTGATGCGGGATGCTAGACTGCGCCCGTAGGCCCATCGAAGGGCACCATGGTCCCAGCTGGTCATAGCGGCTAGGGTGTTGAATCGGATATTGTATTTTCGAATGTTGTCGCTATCTTTCATCCTCAAGTTACCGAGTTTATCTTCAGAGTCGCCCTGCGCGTCGTAGAGACCGAAATTGTCCTGCAGCTCCTTGACCAGAGCTTTGAACGAATGGGTCCACGTCGGCATAGCAGTAACATCAGGATCGAGGATGTTGGGTTCGAACCATTCCCGAGCCGTACCGCTAAGGTACGAGATCGTATAATTGATCTTTCACTGCTCGGTGAAGTATTCGGGATGATCGAGAAATACAAGGGATAAGGATACCAAGAAGTTCTTGAGTTTCCTGGGTTCGGAGCAGTCGAATGCATCGGGGTTCTTTACGATGGTCTTGCCTGGTTCTGTCTTCTTAGTCAACATACCAGCTAAAACGCCTTTTAGTCCATGGATAGACTCTTTAAAAGAACTGAACGTAGCGAGAGTCATCTGTCCTAATGCATCGGGATTGGTCGGCGATCGAGCGTTACCTGAATCGCCTGGACCACCCGGTCCTCCGGGACCCCCAGGTCCGTCACCATTGTCACCACCATCATCTCCAGGTCCACCGGGGCCTCCGGGACCACGAGGTGCGCCGGTGCTACGATCATGCACATTGACCGCATTGGACCGACCCCACTATCGATCCAACTCCGCATACTGCCGCAATTGTGCACATCAATCGAACTATCGATCCGACTCACCGACCCGACTCGCAACAAGTCCATCATCGATGCGACGCACTGATGATATTGATCAAGGTGAATTGGTTCCGCAACTCTTATCTTCCCCTGTCCTATATCCCATCGCTATCCCTTCAGATGGGCTATGCACCTAGACCACCGCCGTTACCTTATTAGTTAGTCTTCTTCCTATCCGCACTCGCTATCTTTACTCTTGATCCGTCATAACTACTTTAGGATATCTCGTAGTGACATCGGAGATAGCGTACATAGTATAAAGGACCTGCGGACGTAGGTAGAAGCCCTTAGCTTTAATATCGACCTGGTATGACCCCAACCTGGTACGACTTTGTTCTCCTCTACATTAATATTGCTGTATGACTTGATTCGACTCGGATATAATCCTATCGAATCGATACGACCCTAAAATCATACTCGACTTCTCTATCTTCTCCTCCAACCCCGTTCGACCCTGTCGATCTTTAGTCGACGCTACTTCAATCTCGAACGGACTCGACACGGACCGCACAGTGTAGCGAGGGTATTGTCAATAGCAGTACCAAAGGTCCACTTGATCCGCACGCTCCTAACAGTATATTAAAGCTGTACTCTCTACGCTGAACTAATTCCGTTTTTCTTTTTCTTATGGCTTCTCGAACTGGCCAAGCGGAACAACCTCACACCCCTTCATCCGAATCTGCGACTCCATTGATTCCGACGACCTTGCTACTGGTAGGTTCGGAAATTTAAACATAGTCCGCAGCCATGGTACCCCGGGACGACGCGAGAGCTGCGTGAACTGGTGCATACTATCAATGGGGAATTCGTTCTCAACAATCCGCTCTTTCGAAACATGCCAAACCCTTTATGATATTCTTATCGACACACATTCCTTATGGTTTCACCGACATTCCGATTTCGTTCAACACACTCCTTGACTCCGACTCTATGGACAACTTTGTTGACACGAAGTCCTTGTATTTAATTTCGATTCCGACCACTCCGACTTCCACCCGGATCAATCTTCGACTCTTCGATGGCTTGCTGGCCTCAAACCCAATCTCCGAAACTTGTTTACTACAGATCCAACTCTCGTCCGGCGAGCTTGTACCTTTGGACATTTATGTCACACTTTGGATTCCTTATGCAAAGCTGTTTTAGGTTATAGTTTTCATTCCCGCTAGAATCCGTTGATTAACTGGGTATTGAACACACTTACTTTCCGAAATACTGACCATTCCGAATCATCAACGTCTTCTCCTTCGACTGACCCTGCTGTTGTCTCCGAAGAAGAACCTTTTGAACCATCGGATCGCTTCGATCCGATACCTCGTTCCGTTAAGCGGAACTCATCTCCCGTTAAACGGAGACTGTACAAGGCTCGACCACTCTCCTACAAGTTTTCATCTCCACACCAAGGCTTTACCACCTGGTACGTATCGCGGAAGATGCTGAATGGAAGACTACGTTCCGAACGTGTTACGGCGCTTTCGAATGGCGTGTGCTGCCCTTTGAGCTCACTAACGCTCCCGCCGCTTTCCAATGCTTCGTCAACAACATCTTCAAAGGCCTACTCAACGTCTGTGTGATCGTCTACCTAGACAGTATACTCATCTATTCCGACGATCCTTCGAAACACTCCGAACATGTCCACAAAGTCCTCCGACGACTTTGCACGCATGAGCTATTCTACAAACCGTCAGAATGCAAATTCGGAGTCGACACGGTCGAATACCTTGGTAAGATCTTATCCCCGGAAGGTCACGATGGCTGCCGACAAGATCGAAGCTATCACGGACTGGCCTACTCCGAGGAAGGTCAAGGACATCCTTCTTAGGTTTTGCGAACTTTCACTATTGTTTTATTTATTATAATTATTCTGACATCGTCTACTCATGAATCGACTTACTCGGAAACCTCGGAGCAACACCGGACTTGATCACTCGATGCTGGGACGTCTTCCCTAAAGAGGGGGATATCGTCTATGCACAAACCCCGTCGATGACCGAATCTACTTTGCCAACCACTCCAACCTCCGACTTCAAGTCCTTCGATACTTCCACGACCACCCACTATCTGGTCACCCCGGTCAGAATCGAACTCTCTTCGCTATCTGTAAGCACTACACCTGGTCAAAGGTCCGAGAATTTGTTCGCGACTACGTCTCATCACGTACCACCTGTGACCACAACAAACCTCGATGACATCGACCCTACGGACTGCTGAAACCACTGCCCGCTCCGATTCGACCTTGGGACTCGATCTCCATGGACTTCATCGAACAACTTCCAGACTTGAACGGTTACACTGCAATTACCGTTGTAGTCAACCGAACTTTGAAACCGATTCTTCATCCCGACAGACGATACTATTACTCCGGAACGATTAGCTGAGCTTTTCACTATTCATGCCTTCTTTACTGACTGTGGATCGAAGTTCGCCTGAACTCACCCCCACTTTCCATCTTCGACATCCGCATAAACCCGGACCTTTGACTTCATGAATACCTTTGACTCCGGACTATTTCTTTTACTACAGACTTGATCGATCTATTCGATATCCTCTCCTTACATCACTATGAGATGACTCACGACACCCCTATCCAAATTCTCGATGGCATCCGACTCTGGAGTCGGATCACCACCTTTCGTTCCCATTCCCTATCCCTTTCCTTGTCTTTGATCCTCTCGAAGCGACTGCAGAACTTTGCAATCTTGCATCCCTGACTTTAGGACCTCCGATTGCAGCTCCGACTTCATCCTGAGGCAACTTCCAACTTTTATTGCAAAGGTGACCTTGGGAACTGGAAAACTTATTTATGTATCCGGTAAGCCTAGGTATGGCTTTCGAGGGCGAAAGCCTAACTGGGGGATACTGTTACGATCATGCGCATCGACCGCATTGGACCGACCCCACTATCGACCCAACTCCGCATACTGCCGCAATTGTGCACATCAATCAAACTATCGATCCGACTCACGGACCCGACTCGCAACAAGTCCATCATCGATGCGACGCACCGATGATATTGATCAAGGTGAATTGGTTCCGCAACTCTTATCTTCCCCTATCCTATATCCCATTGCTATCCCTTTGGATGGGCTATGCACCTAGACCACTGCCGTTACCTTATTAGTTAGTCTTCTTCCTATCCGCACTCGCTATCTTTACTCTTGATCCGTCATAACTACTTTAGGATATCTCGTAGCGACATCGGAGATAGTGTACATAGTATAAAGGACTGTTACGAACTGACTCTTTTTCAATTTCTTTTTGTCTATCTTATTTACTTTTATCTTTTCCTTTTCTTTTATTTACATACATGTGACAACCTTGACATTCTCGCAATGTCAACGCATTTCTCTCATGTCTGTCAAACTGTTGACAGACTGTCATTCCCGCGCTGTCAACACAACTCTCTCATGTCTGTCAGACTATTGACAGATTGACAGTGTGAGAATTCTCTCATGTCTGTCAACCTTTGACAGATCGTTGTATAGCCTCACAGTTATGACGTGAGATAGTTCCCATGGATTCATTTCAGAATATGTATATAAGATAGGGCATTCCTTAGAGTAGTCTCTATCTCTGATCTCGTCTATTCTCCTCTGTAGCTAGACAAGTATCTGAGGGCATACTCCTCCCACATTATCCATTATCTTTGGATCTATTCTCTCTGTGTGACGCCTGGATTAGTATAAAAGCTATCGAGTCGCTGACAAGGACCTGCGGACGTAGGTAGAAGCCCTTAGCTTTAATATCGACCTGGTATGACCCCAACCTGGTACGACTTTGTTCTCCTCTACATTAATATCGCTGTATGACTTGATTTGACTTGGATATAATCCTATCGAATCGATATGACCCTAAAATCATACTCAACTTCTCTATCTTCTCCTCCAACCCCGTTCGACCCTGTCGATCTTTAGTCGACGCTACTTCAATCTCGAACGGACTCGACAAGGACTGCACAGCGTAGCAAGGGTATTGTCAATAGCAGTACCAAAGGTCCACTCGATCCGCACACTCCTAACAGCCGGGGTTATTATCGTCATCGTTGTCGTCGTCGTTGGAGTCGTCCGGCCCAGGGGGGTTGTTTGGAGGTTGAGTGTCATCGCGATTGTCGAGGAAGTCGTCGTCTAACGCGTCTTCGACTCCGGTAGAGGTTGGAACTGTCGCCATACGAGGGATCGTAGCGTGATCCTTCTTCGGGGTCTGGACTATGATCTCCTGTCCATCTGCGGTGTACAAGATTTCGTAATCTCCCTTCGGGTTGTCGTTTCTGCTGAGGACGTTGGGTGTCGAGACTGAGGACATAGCGCTTGCGGATGTCATGGGGCCAAAACCTGGGTGTCGTGCTCGTTGAGAGCCTAGTGCGGATAACAATGCGGTGTAGGGTCCAAAGGATTGCGCGTTGTTTGTGAACGGATTACCTTCGGGGTTTACCTGAGAGTGGTCGGGACTGGTGTTTCAATTGCTTCGAGTTCGAGGGGCCATATAGATTTGAACGAAAGGATCAGTAACAGCGTAGAGAGTAGAGTTTTAATATACTGTTAGGAGCGTGCGGATCAAGTGGACCTTCGATACCGTTATTGACAGTATCCTTGCTGCGCTGCGCGGTCCATGTTAAGTTCGTTCGAGACCGAGATAGTATCGACTGAAGGTCGACGGGGTCGAATGAGGTATAAGCGTGAAGAGAGCAAGTGTTATGTGATTCTTGGGAGTCATACCAATTCAATATTAAAACTAAGGCTTCTACCTACAACCACAAGTCTTATATGCTAAGTTCGCTATCTCCGGTATCGCTACAAAGTATCCTAAAGTAGTCATGACAAATCGGAAGTAGAGATAACGAGGGCGGATAGGAAGACAGTGGACTAATGGGGAGAGGAAGGCGGTATGGTGTATAGCCTGTCCGAAGGAGGGACGACGGGATAAGGAGGATAGGGTGGATGAGTATCATGGAAGTAGATTATCTGATCCATATCATCGGTGTGTCGCATCGATGACGGACTTGATCATGTACGGTTGACTGCGTCGGTGCGAAGCGCTACGCGCGATGCGTATGACCGATGTGCATGATCGTAACACACTCTCCGACAAGTTCCCTTTCAAACCCATTTATTCCTACCTGTTATATACATGCCACGCTTCACCATTCGTTCCGGATCGACTTCCGGGCTAATCGGTCACTATCCGAACATCCGGACATTCCGATTGAACATCCGAACGATCGGACAACCGATTGATTTGTTTCCGGGTTTGCTATCAAGTCCAACTCGAATCTCGATTGATTTCGTACTTGTTAAGGCCGTGCAACCGGAAAGGATTACGATCGAGGTTCCGGAGGTTCCGGACAAAGTTCCGAGTGTGGGAAAGGTGGCTGTGACACAAGGAG
>MU793769.1:0-10121 GCA_027886325.1 Lentinula aff. detonsa | reverse complement strand
TTGGAGAAGAAGATAGAGAAGTCGAGTATGATATTAGGGTCGTATCGATTTGATAGGATTATATCCAAGTCGAATCAAGTCATACAGCGATATTAATGTAGAGGAGAACAAAGTCAAACCAGGTTGGGGTCGTACCAGGTCGAGGTCATACCAGGTCGATATTAAAGCTAAGGGCTTCTACCTACGTCCGCAGGTCCTTTATACTATGTACGCTATCTCCGATGTCGCTACGAGATATCCTAAAGTAGTTATGACGAATCAAGAGTAAAGATAGCGAGTGTGGATAGGAAGAAGACTAACTAATAAGGTAATGGCGGTGGTCTAGGTGCATAGCCCATCCGAAGGGATAGCGATGGGATATAGGATAGGGGCAGATAAGAGTGGCGGAACCAATTCACCTTGATCAATATCATCGGTGCGTCGCATCGATGATGGACTTGTTGCGAGTCGGGTCGGTGAGTCGGATTGATAGTTCGATCGATGCGCGCAATTGCGGCAGTATGCGGAGCTGGATCGATAGTGGTGTCGGTCCAATGCAGTCGATGCGCATGATCGTAACAAGCTACAAGACTAGTATTTAAGCAGTAGTGTAGCTTAGCTTTACTTCAGTTTAAATATCGACTTCAGTTGACTTATACAGTCTATACTCAGTTTGAGACATTATACTCGCTTTGCTTTGGACTGGATCCTTTGCTCCACCCAACTGCTTCTACTTGGGACATGCAGCTCTAAGGGGGGTACTACTAATGGTGGTATCAATGTCCCATTACTATTACTCTGCACCATGCCGCATCATATCGGATGGTCCACTTGGCTGTATTCAGCATAACTCTAACAGGAATGGAATGGACTGGAAGGTTCTGGATTGATTATGATAGGTAAAAGTGATGGAATGATGTATTGTAACAAAAAGGAAAATAATAGGGGAGGCTCACTTCATGATAGGTTGCTGTTGTTTACCCTGGCCCCATTCTAAACCCATGAATTTGTCCTGACAGACAGATTCTAGGTGGCTCCACTGTCCACAATAATAACAAGTTGTGTCCTTATATGAGCAGTTCCGCTTCTTGTGACTCTGAGCACCACAACCATAATATCTTCCTCTCATCTGGGTGATGAAACTTTCTCTGCTATTGCCACTGGTATGTGTGGCATCGATGTCCATGGCATGGGAGTTAGCAGGGGGAGAGGGGGCATGAGCAGTGCCAAGGCTACTATGGCCTGTCATAGTGGGATCGTGCAAAAACACATCCACTGAGACTGCCCATCTGATTGCCTCCTCTAGAGTGGGGGCTATCCCCTGGGCAATGTTAACCCATGATGAGATTTTGTTGGATCTTGGGGTTAAGGCCACTGTGAAATTGTCCGCGCAGGTCGATGTCCAAGAGTCCAGTTCGATCACTGATGTCCTTGAACTTCTGTGCAAATTCTGCTACCGTCTGGCCTTTTCCCTGTTTGAGATGTTGGATCACATTCCAGGCCTCCATGTTAGGGCCGTGCTTCCGAGGAGGGGATAAAATGGCTGATGTTGCCCATGAATGGTCCAAGGGTTCGAAATGTGATTGAAGAGACCGATGTTCTGGCTGAAGTTCTGTGGAAACAATTAAAGATCGGATGGACTGGATGGTTCGGAAGTCACGTAGGAGGGAAGTGAACCTTGATCCATTTATTAGAACGGATCCTCACTACGCCGGGTGGTTCTGGAAAGGGTTCGGATGAATATGAACAGTAAGGAGACATAATGAGAGAGAGGAATGACTGGGATGGAACCCAAGGCAACCCAAGTCGATATTGAAACTGAGGAATATCTAATCTTATATACAAGTAATTCTAATTGTTAAATAGAAGACAATAAGTAATAGGGATTGGAAATAATACAATAATGATGTTTCCCGAGAGCAGACAGGCGTGGGAATGCATCGGTCTGTTATGATCATGCACGGGTCGTAGGGAGAAGTTGGATCGCGGACTGTAAGTCCGCGGGGTAAAAGACCGAGCACCGAGATAAATCCCGGTGAGGGTTGGGTGAACCTACAGAGAGGTAGTCGGATGTTGACGCTACTATTAATAGCGTCCCCGACACGCCGCTGTCCGAAAGCGAGGTTGAGGGTAATTCTGATCGTGGGAGAAACTCACGCGATCGTACTTAGGATGAGGTTGAGAATAATCTCTATTTGAAATACACTGTATGAGTGCGCTATCAAAGTCGATATTTAAACTAAGGACCAACTATTCTACTCTCATAGCTTTATACTGTAGTCGCTACCTAAGGGTCGCTAAGCGATAGTATCCTAGAATAGTATGGTCGAACATGTGGAAGATAAAAGGGGAAAGTATAAAGGAAATGATATAAAAGGATATATAAGAAATCGGCTAAGTATGAGGGATATAAAATCAAAGTGTAACAGGATCGTGGAGGTAAGCTCCGCGACAGAAGAGAATAGTAAAGTCAAATACCGGGGAATGATTGTCGAGCCTGCGGGAGTTGAACTTGGCATGGTCGTAACAGTGCCCCCCCGTTAGGATCGAGCCCTCGAGATCCTGAGTAATAATGACTAAAAATAGATGTGAATGATCAGAAGCAACGGGGATCAAAGTTTAAAAATTGTGATGTGATGTGAAAAACAAAGAAGAGTGAAAATTGTAAGTTGAAACGGCCCTTAAGTCGCAAAACATATAAAGACAGGGCTGTCTCAAAATTTTGATAAGTTCCCTCCCTCCTTGATCACCATGTCCAACAGCTCCAACGACAACGAGACCATCCAACAGCGCCGCGAGAGGATTCTGCAGGCTCAGGCCGCAAGACAACGAGCCCGGGAGGAGGAGATCGCGTGTGTATTCAGGAGAAGTATGAGAAGGCAGTAAGTCTCGAGGTAAGAGAAAGGAAGGAGAAGAAAGGAAAAGAAGAAGTAAGTAAGAAGTGTAGTGTCCGAATATATATGTAGTCCGGCGAAGCCGGAAGGTTGGTAAGCCGAAGTCGGGCCTAAGCACGGGGGTGCTTACACCCTCCCCCATTTCAAAAAAGCGAATGGTCCGAGCATGAGCAGAACAAACCAGAAGTAGTACAAGCAAACAGCAGGGACAGATCAGTGTTATTAGTAAAGAAGTTAATTATAATAAAAATTCAGGAGGGAACACAGATTTCATCTGGTCCGTCGCCTCCAGACGAAGCCCATTCATCCAACGCGGCGCAGTCGCGCAATGACGCATAAGATAGCCACCTGTCTTCGCTCGGGGGCTGACCTGACCATCGAACGAGGAACTGCCATCCTCTGCCCCGTTTCCGAGAGTCCAATATACGTTCAATAGTGTATTCTTCCTGTCCGTCAACGATAACAGGTGCGGGCCAGGCGTGCTTACGGTTAGGAAATAGACTATCATCATTCGCCGTCCATCGTTTGAGTTGATCAACGTAGAAGGAGGGGAAAAGGTTTGGCTGAGAGGGCATATCCAGCGTGTAATGCGAAGTCTTGGGGTAAGCCTTGATGATCTCATACGGACCGTCAAAACGGGGGAAGAATTTAGCAACTCACTTTTCACCCGCTTTCTTATAAGCTTGTCGACGATGCAAGGTAGACAGCAGTACGAGGTCACCGACCTGGAAAATTTCGCAAGGGCCACGCGATTTATCGGCGTGGTAGGATTGCAATACCTTGGCGCAGTATAAATTATCACGAGCTTCCTTTTCCGTAAGGACAAGACGGTCAAGGAAAGCAGCCGCTTCCTTGGGGTCAGTATCTGGACCTGGGCGTTTGCCAACCGTGGGGAGCAGGGGCGGAATTACGCGCGGCGAGCGTCCATAACGTAGCTGAAACATAGAGAGCCCTGTAGAAGCGTTAACGGAATTCATGATATCGAAACGTATTTTTGGGAGCGCAGCCGCCCACCCTTTTTGATTACGTTCAACGTGGAAACGGACAGCTTGGTTAACTGTCTTATTAGAACGTTCGCTCGCACTGTCCGTCTCGGGGTGATAGGAAGATGACATCTTTAATTTAACACCAGTCATGAGGTTCAGGTGTTTCCAAAATTTAGAGACGAAGAGTTTGTCCCGGTCTGAAACGATTTCCAGAGGAAGCCCATTATCACAATACCAAGTATCGAGGCAGGAGGCGGAGTTCGCCACGGAGATGGAAAGGATCGAAGCGGAAGAGAAAGCCGCGCGAGAGGTGGAAGAGAAACGACAGGCTGAAGAACGACGGATAGAGGAGGAAAAGCGACGGAAAGAGGAAAGAAAAGCAGAGGAAGAACGAGTAATAAGGGAGAAGAAGAAAGAAAAGGAGATAGCAGAGAAGAAAAGGCTTGAGGAGCGTCGGATCGCGGAAGAGAAGCGAAGAGTAGAGGAAGCCGCGGCAGCAGCAGAGGACGAACGCGTCCATAACGCTGCGTATGCAAAATTGGTAGAGTAGAACCGGGTTGAACAGGAGAAAGCCGCCAAGGAGTTGGAGAAGCGACAGAAACGACCTGTTGCCAAAGCTCAACCGGTTACGGTCGTCATAACGCCGCGACCCTCGGGGTCGAAGAAAAAATCGTTCAAGTCCAAATCGATAATATCCGATGATTCAGATGTAGAACAAAGAGAAGCGATGCCTGCTCCGAGAGGAGAGAAAAGAAAGCGACCGATCAAGATGATTGCGAGGGTGAGTGGTACTTTGTGCTTTTTCTTTTTCCGCTTTTGACTTGTGGTTGGTCCTAGGGTGGTCCTCACTCCGACCCGGACGAGGACTTTGAACCAGGAAATCCTACGAATTCCCCCCTTCCTTCTACCGATCCCTCGCAAAATCGTCCGGCGTGTGCCCAGTGTGTATCGATTGGAAGACCATCGGAGTGTTGCCCCCAATCTTCGCGGCGACAAGCGCAGGCTTGCGTAGTTTGCCACCAACAACGTCAACGATGTAGTTGGTCCGGAGACAACGCCTCTCGACGATCACGGGGAAAGCGGGTGAAGTTAGATGATGATGAGGTTTATGAGGGGCCCGCCGCACGAGCTGGGGAGAGGAGGTTCGAAGGACCGGGGATCGCGGAGCAATTGGCCGCGATTGTCGGTCAAAACAAGGACTTGATTGATATCGCCCGACGCTCTCTCGTCCTTCAACAATGAATATTACACTTACTGGTAAGAAGGGAAAGAAGAGAAGAAGTGAGAGAAGAATTAGAGAAGAGTGGAGATGAAGAAGAAGAAGATGAAGATGGTGAAGGGGAAGAAGACAAAGAAGAGAAGGAGAAAAACAACGAGGAGAAGAAGAGAGAGGAGATTTGTGAGGGGAAGAGACGCGCGGATTAAGTCCGCGGCGAATTATTACTTCTACGCTACTCGATTGCTCGTTTTGTAGTCTTGTTTTTTGTTGTTTGTGGGTTTCTTGTTGTAAATAACGATGTTTTTTGGTGTTTTGTTGTTGTGAGGGTTTCATAAGTAAGGGAAATGATGGAATGAGGATCGCGGGGAATTTCGGGAGAGAAGGGAAATTTTACTATAAGTAATTGATTGTCGCGACGATAATCGCCGCGGGGCAGAATGGATTTTGAGGGAATCATGATTAATAAGTAAATGAGATGATAGCCGTGAAAACGATGATGAGGAGTGATAATACATAAGGGACATAGGTAAGGATCATAGTGGACCAGGTTCGTGAGGGTAACGAAGGTGGAAAGCTGGGACAAGTTCATCCGCGTGAATTTCGTTCGCGGCGACCCAGGAGAATTCTTCGTCCGTACCCTCGTATCCTGCCCAACGAATGTAGTATCGTAGTGGGCATTTTTTGTATCGTCGATCCAATTTCGAATCCAGTACTTCCGCGATGTTATATTCTTCCTCGCCGTCAACCTCAACGGGAGGCGGCGGGGGTTGAACACGATCAGGGATTGAGTTGGGTGTGTACGGTTCTAGTTGGGATACGTGGAAGATGGGGTGGATACGATTGAGGTAGGACGGAAGTTGGAGTTTGTAGGAAAGAGTACCGACTTGCTCGAGTATGGTGAAAGGTCCGAGGTACTTTTCGGCGAATTTGTCGGTGGGTCGCGTTGTCCGGATGTGCTTTGCCAGCACATAAACCTGTGAATGAATAGGGAATTCAGGGTGAGTAATGCGTTTTCTGTCCGCTTGCTCTTTGTATTGAGCTTGCGCGTTAGTAATTTCGTCTCGGAGGAAGGAATGAAGCTCATCAAGATTAACCGCAAAGTCCATTGCTCGGTCAGAGCGAATGTCAATTTCGGGTCTTACCGTGATGTTTGGGTGATAGCCTTTGTTCGCGAAGAACGGAGATAAACCGGTAGAGGCATTAGGAGCGTTGTTGTACGCGAACTCCGCGATCAGTAGGAGTTTCGCCCAATCGTCCTGTTGGTATGCACAGTAAATCCGGATGTACTGTTCCAGAGTTTGGTTGACTCGTTCCGTTTGTCCATCGGCTTCTGGGTGATATCCTGAGGTGAAGTGAAGTTTCATAGAAAGAGCTTCGCCGAGAGCGCGGAAGAAAGCAGACACGAATTCCGAGCCACGATCGGAAGTAACGTGGTTCGGAACTCCGTGCTTGGAGAAAACGTGATGAACGAATAACTCCGCTAATCCTTCGGAGGTGATCTTGTCGTTAGTCGGAATAAAGATGCCTTGCTTAGAAGCTCGATCGACGACGACGAGGATTGCTGTATGTCCGTCGGAGGAGGGAAGTTGTTCGATGAAGTCCATCGAGATTGAATCCCATGGTCGGGCGGGAACCGGAAGAGGTTTGAGGAGACCATAAGGTCTGTGTCGACGGGGTTTGTTTCGTCCGCAAACTGTACATGACCTGACATAGTCGCGAACGAATTCCCGAATCTTTGGCCAGGTATAAAGGCGTCGGATTGATTCGAGGGTCCGGTTCTGTCCAAAATGACCTGAAAGGGGGTGATCGTGAAAGTATTGTAAAATTTTAAGGCGAAGGTTAGAATGGTTAGGAACATAAAGGATGGTGGAATGAAGCGATTGCAAGTCCATTACGATCGCCGCGCGAAGCGCGGGGCCTTCTAGAAAAGTTGCTCGAAGTGAAGTGGTTAGTTGTTCATTGGTAAAGATAGGTCTGAAATTCTGCGGGTTAACTTGCGCGTAGCCGGTATCCCCCTCTTTAGGATAGACGTCCCAGCGTCTAGTGAGGGCATCGGGTTTTGCACCCAACTTACCCGGACGAAAACGGATCACCATGTTGAACTGGTGAAGAAATTCTGACCAGCGGACTTGTCGCCGCATGAGGATTTTGGTGTTCGAGAAGTACTCGAGATTCTTGTGGTCGGTAACCACATCAATCGCATCGCCCGATCCTTCGAGATAGTGACGCCAAGCTTTGAAGGCCTCGAAAATAGCGAGGAGCTCTTTGTCATGAGTGTCGTAGTTAAGCTCTGCAGCTTGGAAGGTTCGGGACAGGAAAGCGATTGGGTGAATCTCGCCGTCCGGTAGGAGGATCGAGAGGATCGCGGCTAGCGCGTAGTCCGACGCTTCGGTTTCGACGATAAGGGGTAGGTTAGGTTGCCAGTGTGCGAGGATGGGAGCATGAACAAAGCTGTCCTTGAGTTTGTCGAACACTTCTTGGCACTCCTTGGACCATAACCATGATACGTCCTTTTGCGTGAGCCGCGTCATCGGAAGTACGATTTCGCTATAATTATAAATAAAACGTCGATAGAAATTAGCGAAACCTAAGAAAGATTGAACGTCCTTGACTTTGCGGGGAACCGGCCAGTCAACGATAGCTTGAACTTTGTCTTTCGACATCGTTAAGCCCTCCGGAGAAAGAATATAACCAAGATACTCGACTGTATCTACACCCCATTCGCATTTGGCGAGGTTCGCAAATAATCGATGTTTTCGGAGTTGACGGAGAACCTTGCGGACATGTTCACGATGAGATTTCTCGTCGTCCGAGTAAATAAGTATATCGTCGATATAGACGATAACATTAACATCTAAAAGGTCAGCGAAAATATGATTGACGAATTGCTGGAAGGCCGTGGGAGCGTTAGTAAGGCCAAATGGCATAACCTTCCATTCGTAGGAACCCCAACGGGTCCTGAAGGTGGTTTTCCATTCATCGCCTTCCGCGATTCGAACTAGATGATATGCGTGAGTGAGATCGAGTTTGGTATAGAACTTAGCTTTCTTAGGAGCGTCCAAGAGGTCAGAAATAAGGGGTAAAGGGTAGCGGTCTTTTTTGGTGATCTTGTTAAGACCGCGGAAGTCTACACAGAGACGGAGTTTACCATCCTTCTTCGGAACAAAAAGTACCGGAGCCCCGTGAGGAGAGGTGGATGGTTGGATAGCACCTGTTTTGAGGTGTTTGTCGATAAACTCGCGAAGAGCTTCAAGTTCCTTTGCAGAAAGGGGATAAAGGCGACCGATCGGGGGTTCGGCGCCAGGCTCCAAATCAATCTTGAGGTCGTAAGGGTGGTGCTCTGGCAGCACTTCGGAATCCACTTCGTTGAATACGTCGGCAAATTCCGCATACTCCGGCGGTAAGCTGGAAGTATCGGTTTTCGTCTCCGCGGAGTCGGGTGAGGTTGAAGCAGCTCGCGCTGAAACTTCAGAATGGATCGCCCGTAGTAAAATAGGTTCGCATTTAGCAGCCTTACATGCGCGGTTGAAAAGGACCGCGTTTACTAGAGCGATGTCGACTTCGGGATTTTCGAGTTTGGAAGCGGCCAATTGAGCCACCGAGGGATAGGTGTAGATGGGTTCAAAGAGGAATTTATCCGATAAAGGATGAGGTGAGGGGCGAGAGCGCAATCAAGAGGAAGGGCGCGAAGTCTTCTTCGATCGATTGGGGTGAGGCTGATCCGGCGCAGGATCAGTTAACTCCGGAGATATCTCCCACGGAGTTGAGGACGTCGGGGTGAGGGACTTAACTTGCTTAGTGGAACAGAAAGTGATGTTTCGAGATACCCAGTCAATCAACGGATTGTAGCGGGTTAAGAAACTGTAACCTAATACAGCTTTGCAAGAGGAGTCGAGTGAGGTGACATAGAATGTCAGTAGTAGCAGCTCGCCAGAGGGAAATCGAACGTTGAGAGTGGTAGTCTCGACGATCGGCTTAGGTGACAATGAACCATCGAAAAGGCGGAGATTGATTGGGGAGATGGGTGAAGTTGGTAAACTATTAGCTTTTACAAAAAGCGAGTCAATAAAACAATCAGTAGAACCAGAATCAAGTAAAGAGATAAAGGATAGCGTCGCGGCGGAGGAATCGGAAGAATCGCCGCGAGCCGGTAAATCTAAAGTTAGTGATAAAGTGAAAGATTGTTCGTCATATGAAAGAGTGGACGCGTTGAGTTTTACTTCCCGCGTGGTACGATCTGAATCAACGCAACTCCCGTGTCGTACCGGGGTACAGGAGCTGCTGATCAGTTTTCCGAATCCACGGAAGTCGTCTCTACGCTCTCCTGCGTCTCTGCAGCTCGGCCTCGAGTCTCACGAGCCTTCTTCCGCTCGCAATCTTCAAACCTATGCTTCCCGCCACAGAAACCACAAAGACCCAACTTCTTCCGGCGCTCCGCCTCGCTAGGGAGGAGTTTGCCGTCGGAACCTAGGTTAGCAGCGATCGACGATCGCGTCGATGCTGAACTCGTCGAAGACGAGTGGTTGCCTCCGCTAGGCTTACCTTGTTTTCCCGATCCTTTAGTCGAGAAGGCCGCGGAGGAGGGTGATGGTGAAGAACTTGGCGGGTTCTTCGAGGATGTAGTCGACGCCTTCGAGAATGAAGTCGCGACCGTCGAACGGGCGTTTTCGCGTTTCCGTTCTTCTTCCCGTCTCCAGTACCGGTTGTCCACGCGAAGGACTTCTTTCCGGTAGTCCGCGAGATTAGCGGGCTCTGGAAGACGGGCCATTTCATCTTTGATACGGCTTGCCAAGCCGCGTTGATATGCCCACTTAAGGGCTTGGGAGTCCCAGTTTGTAGACGCCGCGAGAGTGTTGAAACGGATGTTGTAAATCCGTACGTTGTCGGATTCCTTCATCCTCAACGTCCCGAGTTTGTCCTCGGCCTCTCCCTGCGCGTCGTACATACCGAAATTGTCCTGAAGTTCCTTCACCAGCGACGCGAAGGAGGACGTCCAGGCGGGCATCTCCGCGAGGTTCGGATCCAAAATGTCCGGCTCGAACC
>MU793768.1:0-10122 GCA_027886325.1 Lentinula aff. detonsa | reverse complement strand
TAACTTCCCTATTTAATTATAATTTCGATATGACAAGAAATGCGCACAGGAAAAAAGAATTTCGAAATATCGGAACTTCCTTAACTACCATAGTATCCTTATCCTGCTGCCTCTGCTGCCTGAGGGCAATGATTATCAATTTGGCACCCAAACTCTTGTCCGGATTTGAGCCCAGAAATGCCTGACACAGGCTTTCAGGTGAATTACCTACCGTGCACATTCAATGCATTGATTATGGTCTGCATAGAATATTTAGGATATACACCCGGATCATGAAAGAGCTGATATGACCTTCCATTCTAACCAGTGCGCCACCTATGGTAAAGACCGCTTTCCAATACTTGGCTGCGACCATTTTCCCTTAAATTTCTGGGCAGAGTTGAGGATTCCAGAGCAGCAAGTCATCATCCCAGATGCTCAACAAGGTTTTCAGGTACTCCAGAGGCTGTCGAAGCAAATTCGGCGTTGGGTACTTTTGCACATCCAGAGCTTTGAAAGTTGCGGTCTGGCCCTGGGGAGAAAGAAACAGAAAATTGTTCCGCGAAAAATGCGCTCCACTCTGTAACGCGTAGTTGCGAAGGACTTTCCGAAGCTAATATTTCCGCGGTTTGTTAATCATTATCTCGTCTGCTATTTCAGTGCCGGACCCCCTTGGTTTTACATGCTTAATGTCAACTTTGGAAAACCGCTCTAAGCAGGTTATTTGTGGGCTTGTAAAAGCTGCACCTGTATATGGACTCGCATGAGCTTTTTTCATTTCTCGAAGGCGCACCCGCAGAACCTGACAATGTTGATGAAGAAATTGCGGATGAAGCGCCTGCTCCTTCACTTCCTCGAAAGCGACAAATAGAGGAAGGCCTCTCGACTCCCTTTTCTTCAGAAGCTAAAACAGAACCACTAGCTGATCCTGCGCCAACTCCAGTTGTTCTCGATGATCTTGAGACAGAGGATAAACGAGAAGTTGCAGCTAGTGCTGGTTTAACTGGTTTAACTGGAGCTAACTGGAGGAGCTGAGCTGGGAAACATGTCGATGCCATCTAGATCAAAAAGTCAGTTGTGAGATAGAGATAATAGGTTCAAGATTTCTGGGAACAATACTAATACAGGTATAGTAACTGATGAAGGAAGAAAATGAACTGTCCGGTAAAAAGAAAGATAGTTGAAGAGAGCTGGTTATCTAGCGAGCCTGGCTCGTTTGGGCGCTTAATTATATTATTTAGGATCGTGATTAGAATCGTGATTATTACTCATCGACGCGTTCTTAACTTGTTTTTCTAGGGCTTCTACTACGGTAGAGCTCTACTGGCCCCTGAGGAAGTACATGGGAGTTTTGGGGCTAACGCCTTTCATTCAGAAAACTTGGTACTACTTACCTCTTCTCATTCTTCCGTGACACTGCTAAAAGAAAAAGAAACAGTCCAGAAGTAATTAAACGTCTACCAGACCGTTTGCAGGGGTTTTCTGGTAAAAGAATCGCATTGTAGGCTCTTCTCAAGATCGATATTTGATACGCATCAAACTGATCTGACTCACAGAGACGGAACCCTTCTCACTCAACGATTTCATTTTGCTCAAATTCCTCATCCATATCGACATGTACTCGGTTGGTACAGATTAATCAAAGAGTTAGAACAGTTTGGCGTTGAAGCAATCTGTGTATTTGACGGAAAGGGTCGGAATTTGGCGAAAGCCCAAGAGGTACGTTGCACCTACTGTATGCCATTCAATATTCAGTTCACATGGAATATCTGCAGGCTTCACGAAGGAAAAACGCCCAACGTCTTACTGCTGCCCGTGCTGTGATTGAGAATGAACGACTGGCACGTCTCCTTCAAATCTCACGCGCAACACACAATATTACCAAGCTTTCCTCTGTCGAGAAAGCCCAAGTCTCTACCGGCCTGACCCGCTTAGCTCTCGAGAATTTAGGGAAATTAAAGACAGGGAAGGAGGATATTGTGTCTTTGATGAATGATTTAGCACTGGAAACGACGGGCTCAGATAACCTGTCTTTGGTGGATGCTGATCCTTGGCGGGACAGTGACTCCATGCGGTCTATGGAAGAATGGTCTGCCAAAATACATGAACCATACTCTAGCACCACGACAACAGAGATGGAGGATGCTCTCCGTTCAGAGTCTTCAACTGTGACTTCTTTTACGTCCTTGACGCCCGAACAATCTGCAGAATCCGAAGCCATCTCTCAACCCATTAAAAATGAAGTTCCATGTTCTGAACCTCCTCGTTCGGTCACCAAAGCTCCTGAAACATCATTCCATTTGGCAGACTCCACTAATGATACAATGGTCCGAACTAGTTCTGGACCAATGATTGTAGACGGCATATTGTCTACATTGACGCCACTCTTTCTCGAATACCAGAACAGCATTCCTAAAGTAGCTTCCAATCCCATACGTGCTTCGAAACCGACCATCACACATCACAAAAATACGGACCTTGACGCGGGAGTAAATCAGGATGAGCTCGATGCGGATGTGGTTCGGGAGGTACACGAGATGTCGAAAAGGCAATGCGAGCTGACACTCCAAGAGGGAAAGTTCTGGGATAGCCTCACGTCGACGCTTTCAGAACCCAAAGACGCAGCTTCTGAGCTTCCCTCTGAAATCGAAGACGATGGTCATCAGGAGATACTGCAAGAGCTCACCAACAAAAGTAATTTAATCTCTGAATCATATCGGAATAGTACGCATCCCCCAACTGCTCAAACGTATGCAGAATGCAAGGAAATATTACAAGTGATGGGTGTTCCCTGTTTTGACTGTGACGGACCTTTCGAAGCTGAGGCGCTTGCATCTTCTTTGGTTTTGAACGGATACGCGGATTATGTTGCTAGCGAGGATACGGTAAAATCCCTTTCTTCGTCCTATCTTCTCTATACTGATGACCACATCTTTTCCAGGATGTTATCATCTACGAAGTACCGCTCATCCGAAACATAACTAGCCGTCAACAGCCTCTCCTTGTTATATCCGGTGCCGAACTCCGCTCAATGCTCAACCTCACTCGATCTATGTTTGTGGACTTGGCCCTTCTCATGGGAACGGATTTTTCCCAACGGATTCGACAAGTAGGGCCTATGCGCGCCCTTGAGTTTATTCGCGCACATGAGTCAATTGAAAATGTCATCGATGCAGAGACTCGCTATCAACCCAGAGGGTCTAGGGAGGATTATCTAAAGCAGGTGAATATGGCGAGGAAGGTCTTCCAAACACTGCCTCCTGTGCCGGAGGACGCGGTGGTGAGATTAAGGAACAGGGAGGGGAATGCGGGTAGGTATGATGCGGAGCAAGTTTTGTTGATAATGGGAAAGTACGGGTTGTCTCGAGAAGTTGTTTGGGATTCAGAGGATGCACTCAAAGGTAATTATTTCGATGACGATCCTGGCCAGTGGTACTCTTCTCCTTAATATAACTTGCATAGCAGACTCGAAAATTATACAATTTTCATCGTAGAACAGGAGAAAAAGTGAGCCTACACAACCGATTGCCAAAAATTGAATGAAATCCGAGCAGTGAGGATGTTCAGGTCTCGCACGGGCGTCGTTTTCGCAACGTTCAGGCCTTGCATAGTGCCATAGTACTACTGGAACACAATCCTTGGGCGCATGATGAGCGCTGCGCATATAAATTGGTCGACCGGGACCCTTCTTCATTCCATTATGTGGCCATTCTCGTGCTATCCTGAACTTTCGCTGAGAGATATTTCTGATGAGTACGACTTCATAGTTGTTGGTCTGTTCTTTTGCTTTGAATGTTTATGCTATAAGCTCACAATTCGTGCAGGAGGTGGTACTGCAGGAGCAGCTTTGGCAAATAGGCTCAGCGCTCAAGAAGCAAACAAAGTCTTGTTAATAGAACGAGGCCCTGTTGCTGATAATTGGGCCTCTAGAGTACCACTTTTGTCTGCTGACTTTGCCTCTGATGGATCGA
The DNA here is from genome assembly GCA_027886325.1 of Lentinula aff. detonsa. NCBI lineage: Eukaryota > Fungi > Basidiomycota > Agaricomycetes > Agaricales > Omphalotaceae > Lentinula > Lentinula aff. detonsa. The sequence continues at coordinate 6,172 of MU793768.1, read as the reverse complement.
GAACTCGGAAAGTACTCAGTGCGCCACAAGACATCCTTGGACGTTCTCTAGAATTGTATACTGGTTCTGCCCTGGGCGGGACTTCAAGAATAAACCAGATGCTTTATGGACGTGGACTTCCGGCTGAGTATAATGCTTGGAGAGACGCAGGGAATCCTGGATGGGGCTGGGAGGACATTAAGCCATACTTCTTGAAGTCTGAGCGGGCGCTGTACCCCAGTGATCCCAGTGTACACAATACTGAAGGTATGTTGAGGCTACCTCGAGTCGTCTCAGCGAAGACTGAGCATCAGCGACAGGTGAATGGTGCAATCAAGCTACCGAAACCGACGGACTCGCGTTCCCTGGATTTTTACAGTGAGATTCATCGTATACTGTGTTTTTGGATTATTCTAGTTTTACTTGCTTGTCTTTAGTGTCATCGAAGCATCTGAGAACATAGGCTTACCCAAGATCATCGATATCAACTCTCCAGTACATACCGCCATTGGATGCGGCCTACTTTCACTTTACTAGGGACAGAAATCAACATCGCAGCTCTACCTACAGTGCTTTTCTTCCAATGAACCTGGTCTTGCTAAGAGCTTCTCTCCTACACATTATCACTCGTACTGACGCTATCAAGCTCACTCTCAAACCTGATACAAGCCCGGACAAACTCGACGTCGAGGGGGTCATCCTAAAATCAAGCCTTTATCCTGGGCAACGATTTGTAAAGGCGAGGAAGGAGGTAATTCTTTGTGCTGGACCATTTGGCTCTCCCCAACTCCTAATGCTCAGGTTAGTCTCCGGTTGATAGTGTGTCTATGATGGTGGTCTGATTTCGCTACAGCGGAATTGGGCCTGCTCTACATCTGAAAGAGAAAGATATTACCCTTGTGAAAGATCTTCCCGCAGTGGGTTCGAACTTGGTGCGCTATCCTGATCTTTTAAATCTTTTGTTCCTTAATCTTCTGGAATACAGCAAGACCATTTTGGAGTGTCTGTCGCTTTCGAAGTGCCCATGAGTCACTCTCTCCTTTCATTGCAGAAGCGGCCTTGGAGATTTTTCATCGAGCTGTTCAAATACCTTCTTTTCGGTACAGGTATGCTCCTTGCACCGGTACTTCAAATGGCTTTGTTTGCATCATCGACATTGCTCGATAGCGGGGGGTTACCCAAGTCTCCCGTCGAGAACAAGCCAAATGTACTGCCTGATATTGAGATCATGCCCGTAAGTGTAGTCTTCTACTCACTCATATCTCCATTATTCAAGGCTTTCATTAGATGGCATATGATTCCACTGACAACCCCGAAATGAACCGAGGCATGTTTAGCTTTCTTAACGTGCTGCTACACCCCAAAAGCAAAGGAACCGTACGCCTTTCATCTAGGAACCCCTCAGACCCACTTATCATCGATCCACAATACCTCAGCAATCCCGCTGATTACGCACCTTTGCGCGCATCACTCAAATTGACCCTTCGCTTGCGAGATCGCATGCTCAAGCAAGGTTACCCGCTCAAAGACTTTGGCGTGCCTGATGGCAAGGACGATGCGTCATTGGATAAATTCATATGCAAGAGGAATCGAATGACATATCATTACTCTTCAACGTGTCGTATGGGTCCGGACAACGGGAAAGAAGATGGAGGAGTCGTTAATGAGGAACTTTTCGTTCATGGCTTTGGCAATCTTCGCGTGGCAGATTCTTCTGTGTTTCCTTGGGTTCTTGGGACACATTTACAGGCTCCTGCCGTAGCAGTCGCGGAAAAGTGTGCGGATATGGTTCTCTCATGATACCAGGCAGTCTGATACAGCGCTCTGAATATTCATAGTATCCATTATTTGAACCCATTCTTCATGTATTGAACCATTACGCCTTGAATTGTGTACATGACCGCGCTTGTGGTTTCCGCTGATGACCAATGAGCTTGTAGCTTATTCCTCTACCGGGACCCTGGATATTTGTGACCGAGAACATCGAACGAAATATGCTTCTTCGGGAGCATCATGCAGATTCGAGATGAGTAGTGTTGCTTCTATAGTAGGCGAGAGTTCGACAGAAATTGCAGACGTGGCTTTGAGAACGATGAAGACGGTCTGAGGGTGCCTCGCCAACGTTGCTCGACGGCAATCTGACTCTACCCTGTATACCTTCGACCTAGCTCAACCGACAGTTGTGTCCGTTCAAGCATAGCTGTCCGAAACTCATGAATGCCATCATTTCGGCCATTTGTGTGGGCTGTATGCTATGAAGAAGGCGGAAAGAAAAAGAAGGAGTCCAGGAAAGTTATGTGATGGTGCATATTCGTAATTGAAGCTTTCCTAAGACTCGGAATGGGCGAAACAGCGAAAACAGAGCATGAGCCAGCTTAAACGGGGAACGACGGGAGACGTGGTGTCAGCAACTAGTCAGCAACCAGTGGAGTGATGCACAATCACCGCTTATACAAACTCGCCCGAGTGAAACGGCAACTTATTGCTTAGAATTTGACCACGATATGCAAACTCCCTCAGCATTTAACAGAGACTACACTGCAATTGCCGACCATGGATTGCAAGTTCACTTTCGAGTTTGTTGAGGAAAAGTCGATCTGAGAATTCATACAGGATTGGAAACCTACACACTGCAGCGTTGGTTAGCATCGATGGATCTAGTCAGTGGGCCGCGCAACTTCGACCCCAGCGAGCATGCTAATTCGTCTTCATGTAGTTGAGAGTTACTGCGTTCCCGATTTCGATTCGCCTTCAGTATTTGCGAGGATCCTCGATAAGGTATTCGTCCTGCCACTGCCGTGCACTGAATTCTTTGACCCGGAACTTCAACACGCGAATCATCAAGGACAAAGGTGGTCATTTTTCCATTGCACCAACTGTTGCCTTCTCTACGAAGCAGAATTACCTCCCCAGCTCAAACGTATGCACATGCACACCAACAACCACCCTGAAGCTAAGCCTTCTTCTCATCTCCATTTCAGATTCTTCAAACCAAATTTTTGAACGAGAAAGGTGTAATCAGCGTGACTGGCAATTACATTATTCCCGTTCGCTCTACACGCTCTAACTGTAAAGAACGCTTTTTGTCAGATTTCCTTCCTCGCCAAGCTCGAGGAACCATCGCTAGCAACAAACCTCTACTTCACTGGATGGTCCGGCGCGTCGAGGTTCGTCTGAAGTGTCGTATCGTATCCGATTGTCCCCGCATCATTTCATACACTGGTCTCGCAGGTCATCAGAGGGAATATGCCAATTCTTATGCAATGTGCACCAGCATTCAATTATGCTCGCTCGAGCCACACGACCACCATAGAAGAAGATAGTTCCTCATTCATATCACAACAACAGAAAGCCGTCTTCGTGTCGGACGCACTCACTCTCGATCTTCGTTATGTCACGGATAGCCTTTTGGTTCGTCTCTCAATCTTCCTGATTGTCATCGATCATCTTTATATCTTGACTGACAGGACAACGTTCATCCCCCGGAGGTTCAATTCCAGTTTCTTGACCTTTCGGCCAAGGGTCACAAAGGTCCTGCAGTCTCAGCAGAGATGACACTTCATGAGGGTCAAGTCGTCACCTTTGTGTTGCGTAGTCCTCCTACCCAAGAGGTGGAACAAGAAGCTGATCCCGTAGCTGCTGGGAACCAGACCATGAAGTCCCGTCCCGCTAATGATCCATATCTGACAAAGGTAAGCTCATCTAGACGTACACCTTTCACAAGTACTTTCTCATGTCATGATCAGGAACTTGTTGATGGACTCTTATTCGTACGTATCCGAGTTCAAATTATATCCTGCCGCTGCTCATCATTATCTCAAGTCAACCAACAAGTACTGGAATGATTGGATTCGTAACAGTCACTACTCCGGCTCGTGGAAAGAAGCTGTTCATCGTAGCGCTTTGGCATTGAAACTTTTGATATATGAGCCTACTGGTGCAGTGGTAGCAAGCCCAACTTTCAGTCTTCCGGAGTATATTGGAGGAACGAGAAACTGGTAAGCTGATCTCGAAGCAATAATTGTATGAATTACATCCTCTTTATGTAGGGACTACCGTGCATCCTGGATTCGTGACTCGTCGTTCACTTTGTATGCCCTCGTTCGCCTCGGATTCACCCATGAGGCAAATGGTAATGCCTAGTTTCTCACCAATCGTCAATTTATGATTAATCTTTGGCAGCATACATGGAATTCATTTTCGAACGTTTGAGAAACAAGAATCCGGATGGGAGTATACAGATTATGTACACAATTCATGGTAAACATTCTCGTCTTCGGTCTATGGAACCTTATTTCGAAGAAATTTCTAATTTCAGTCGCTCTGACCTTTAGGCAAAAAAGACCTAGAAGAAATAGAGTTAACACATTTGGATGGGCATAAAGGATCCAAACCCGTTCGGTATGTTTGTTCTCTTTCCACTTGTTTTACAACATTTCGCGCTCATTCGGTCTATTCTTTTCCTTTCCAGGATTGGGAATGGAGCTGCCGACCACTTGCAATTGGTAGCCTCAGCTATCGTTCTTCCATAATATAGGAACCTCATAACGCTTGCAGGACATTTACGGCGAGCTGTAAGCGTGCTTTACAAATGGTGTTCACAAATGGTATTAGTGATCTCATCGCCGTTTTTACATCGAAGTAATTCGATCCTCATACATTTTTCGCAGGATAAAGGGAGCTCTTGAAATATAGAATGGATTGTATATACCTTGGACAAAAGGTATGCAATCATACAGACAGCTGAGTATGTATGGATACTCACAGGTGTGTTGTAGTTCGGCCGACCATTGGTATGTTGTTTTTGTCAATATGTTTGTTGTTCCCAGCTCTGATTCGAAGGGGCGCTTCTAGGCTTACGATGATTGGCAAGTATCCGACTGTTATTGTTATCAATTGGTTGATCGTTACTTACTAGCTTGAACAGGGTGCTTGTACGAGAATTGTATGTTATGGTGCCTTGAGCTGTTGCTGTTGAACTGACCTTCATTCTGTAGAGTTGACTGTGAGTAAAGCCTTCTGCTACACAAATCAGGCCACGAATATTACGTGCAGATGTGGTGGCCAACTGGAGACAGCCCGATCTCTCTATCTGGGAAGTTCGGAATAAAAAAAGGCAGTTCACTGTAGGTGCAAGTTTCTTCTACCCTTTGACTCGGAATCTGATATGGGTTGTATCTCTAGTACTCGAAGGTACTCATCGTTACATTATTGACCAAGAAACCTTGGACTGATTCCCTAGTATAGGTTATGCTATGGTGAGCAACATGAAACCGTTAGCTCGCTAGCTCACCCAATGCCTGTTCAAGGGTTGCTATTGACCGAGGTGTGTACCCAGATGTCAAAAGCTCCTTCTTTTCTTTCCGCCCTTGAATTCTGCATAAGCTGACTTCAATACTCAAGGCCTTCGCATTGCTGATAAACGTTCCCTACCATGTCCCAAGCGCAATGAATGGCTCGCCACTCGCGACGAGATTTACGAAGAAATCATGGCCAAGTCATGGAACAAAGAAAATCAACACTTTGGACAAAGCTATGAAGACGTCGATGTTCTAGATTCAGCGGTGTTGATTATGCCATTGGTGTTTTTCATGCAGGCAGTGAGTAGCGAATCACGATTGAACGAGTCGATTTTGATTGCTTCCTCCTTACACTGCTGCTTAGTCGGATCCGAGGTTCACTCATACATTGAAACAAATATTGAAAACACCAGAAAGAGGTGGTCTTACATCAAATGCGAGTGCTTTGACATTTCACTGCTTCTCATGTCTGCTCATCCTGGTTATTGTTGAAAATGCTGTAGAATCTTGTATTCCGGTACGACGTACACAAGTCAGATGACGGTGTTGGTGGCGAGGAAGGCACATTTGGTTTGTGCACTCTGTGGTAATGTAAACTTTGTATGAGTTTTACCCAGCCTGATGTTTTGTCCTATCTCAGGTGCGTAGAAGCTCTAACACGAGCAGGAAAATATGATCGTTCTATGCTTCAAAAGGCGGTGTCGATGTTCGAAGTAAGGAAGACCAAAGTTTCTCTCACTTTCTCATGAAATTAACATCACACTGCGGGGATTGTACCTTTTTCCCACAGTGAAAAGGCTAATAATATGTTGAGTTTATGTACAAAATTCCCGTAAATAATTTAGTGCTGAGTATTTTGAAAAACCTTTACAATTACCAAAAGGAGAGTATTG
>MU793767.1:0-10123 GCA_027886325.1 Lentinula aff. detonsa | reverse complement strand
TACATCCTTCGCAAACTCGACGAGTTTGGCATGCAAGACTGCAAGCCTGTTTCTACTCCCATGGATCCTGGTGTGACACTGTCCAAAGATGACTGTCCTAAGACACCAGAGGAAATAGAAGAGATGAGGAACATCCCCTACATGTCGGCTGTTGGCTCTTTGTTGTTTCTGGCCCTAATCATTTGTGCAGACATTGCATATGCAACTGGTGTCTTGACTCATTTCAACTCTTTTCCTGGTAAAGCTCATTGGCTTGCTGTCAAACATCTCTTCCACTATTTGAAGGGTACAATTGACTATGAGTTGGAACAAGGGCCAGATCCTGATGCTCTTGACCTAGTCTCAGCTATTAGTGACTGAGATTTGGGAGGCAACAAAGACAATGGCAAATCGACTACTGGATACATCATCAAGGTGTCGTGACAACCAAGTACTTACATCATTTTCTTTCTTTCACTTTCACATGCTCTAGTAACCACATGACCGTGTTCATTATGCATTGTTCATCTGACCACTCACTCTCACACTGTCATTAGTTTATTGTTCTTTCTTTATTCGTCATTCGCTCTTCACTATTTCACTCTCGCGCTCTTGTTCTTTGTTCCTTGTTCTTTTACCCTTGTCCCTTACCCTGGTTCCTATTGTTTCAGACTCGTATATATAGTACAGTAGACAGCTACCAGTTCCCTATCTCGACCTCTTGGTCTTTGGGAACTAGGTTCATGTTTGTATCTTTGTTTACACTCAATATTGACTTGGTCTTTGGGAACTAGCTTGCCTTATTTGACCCTTGTGATTGGCCCTTCATGCTATCACAGTTGCTGAGATCACTTTTCCTTTCTGCCTTTGTGTGTTGAGCGTTACTCACACTCAGGTTTGTGCTTGTGCTGTGCTTTCGATCACTTCCCATCGTCGCTTCCGCCTATGTTGCGACACAAGGTGGTTGGATCAGGAGCTCTTAGCTGGAGTAGTTTTTTTTTTTTTTTTTTTTTTTTTGTATCAAGTTTATACACCTTTGTGCCATAGCATATAGTAGTACACTGTACAGTCTGCTATGTGAATGTATCATTTGGTTAAGTATCTCCTTGTATATGTAAGTCCATCCAACTAGTGTTGTTCCCCTAAGGGATACGTGACGCTAGTGCGTCTGACTTGGAAGTCTGAGGTATATTTGCCGTGAAGTCCGTATACTGTTGGGTATTAGTAGGTTGTATGATATTAATAGCTGGTTGTATCGCTGTGTTTCAGAGTTATCCTTCGCCTTTGCTCCAATCCCTTCTATCCGTCCTCTTCTTCTTGTAGTTCTGGCAGTTCTCCGTAAATGTATTGCAGTCTTCCGGTTGTGTTGATGTACCTGAATAGAGCCGGGAGTGTCTTCCTCGTCGTGAGCATGGGTCCTAAACCCTACTGCTGGTTTGCTACTTCCCATCGCATCTTTTCGCGTGCTCTGTTGTGTGCTGGACATTCAAATAGATAATGTCGTACTGTTTCGTCTTCCCTTCGGCAGCATGGGCATATTGGCGTGTTAGATTTTCCGATTCGATTTAGGTGTTTCTGAAGGGGGATGTGTCCGGTTCGTAGCTGGGTGAGGATGGATATCGTCTGTTGTGGTAACCAGCGCGCGAGCTTCCAGTATCTCCTACTCGCTGCTGTCGCACCTCCCGGGTCTATTCATTGGAAGGCTTCATAGCATGGCAATTTCGACCACTGCTTGTTGTGTTGCTTTTCCAAGCTCTTCCTGAACGTTCTGATGGCTGCTGTCTGGCTGTGCGGTAGTGCTTTCCATAAGCATTTTGGGAGTTCTGCCTTCCTGCTCAACCTCAACTCTGCTGCTCATTTTGCCTCCTGATCCGCTTGCTCATTCCCTTCTATTCCTAAGTGTCCTGGTACCCATGAGATGGTGACTCGCATGTTCGGCGAGTGTACCCTCAGTTCCCTTAGTTGATCATGGAACATGTCCATTATATAATGTGCTGGACCAGTTTTGTCATTGTTGGCTGCTGCAATGGCTGCCGTGCTGTCCGCCCAGATGGCTATCTCCTCGATGTTGTTTTCCTGTACTGCCGCCAGATGGAGTCCTAGAATCATGCCAATTGACTCACCTTCAAACACTTCATGATGCTTATCTTTTCCCAGTCTGTATCTCAATGCTCCCCGTTCCTCACCATTTTCAAATAAAACTGCCGCTGCCCCTACGTGATTCTTGTAGCCCGACCCATCCGTGAATATCTTCCATTGCGTTCAGTCCCTTTCAATCGCCTCTAGCACCTTTGCTTTGTCATCCCAGATGTGTACTGTGATCTTTGGGTCCCAAGAGGCTTCATATTTGACTGCCTTCTTCTTCTCCATGGTCTTGGGTGACAGGCCGTATCTCCCCATTAGGTTGTGTACGGGAGACGGGTGTTTGGTTCGTTGTTGGTATTGGGCCGCTGCTTTGATTTTCTTGGCAATTGGGTGTTCGTCTGGTATGGTTAGAAGTCATATGGCTGCTCGATGTCTTTGGCGTTCTATCTCTAATGGCATGGGTAATAGTGCCGCGTGAATGTCAAGGATGTCCATGGCCGTGGTAGTCATCGCTCCTGTTACTATAGGATGCAGAGATATGAAATGATTTCTATTGCGAGACAAAAAGTGAGTATACGAGAAATGTGAGTGGACCAATCGATTCTTAGACCTTCAAACCCTCCAGGACGAGCTTTTGAGATTTTTGGAGATTTTACTCGCTGCGTCGGGCACCGCCCAAGCAAAAACAAGGATATGAAATATTTTGATGGCTGTTGGTCACTATATGTCACGTAGACTGGCAAGACGGCAGAAATTGAGCCAGCGTAAGTGTGAGCGTAATTACAGCTATTATTTTATTTACATTTAAGTACTGTACGAGTCAAGAATGTATGAGTAACATTAGTAAAAGATATAAATGCCCTGGTAGTGGTATATTGAACATTCAATGAGGTACATACTTCTGAGAACGAAGCAAGTAATGAGAATCCAATACTGCATCAAATTGTCGAGGCGAGGGTGATTGTGCATTGAAATGCCAAGTGGAAGATGGACTGAGAGGTCGAGGTGAGGTATTCGTCAAGTAAGCGTGATGTAAGGAACATTGTGGGCCTTTGCAGCAGTGGCAACACTCTTGTGTGCACCTTTCATTCACTCCTGTCATGCCTGATCAAGATGGGCTTTGGTAGCATCATCAATAGTGCGAGGTTTTGGCAATTCACGATGGGTCTGGTTGTTTCTGACCATCGCAAATTGGAGGACTTAGTTGAAATTGTGGTGGGATGCCATCCACTTGCATTGCCGAATGCCCGGCAACACAAAGTGTTGTCATGTCAAAGGTAGTTTTTCACTACTTTCTCTCCGGATCACGCTATCTCTCATATTTTCCTTCAAATTTTGGAATTAGAACTCTTTACATAGTTGTTAATAACTGTACCACTGCTGCTTGAAAGTTGCCATACATAATTCCTTGTTCCTGAATATTTGATGGGTGTATGTGACTGAAATTCTTCCAAGTTCATTTTACTATGTTCTCTACATTCAAAGCAATAAATTTCAAAGTATCTGGCATTGAAGAATACAACCTAAGGATACTGTGAACTATATGTGGAGGCCATCTGTCAACGGAAACAACAATAAAGAGGTGATTTATGGAATATTTCATATCCCTGTCATGTTTCATATCTCTGCATCCCATAGTATCATAATGGCTGCCTGTTATATTCATGCAGGACAGTCTATTTCTTTATACACATACATACACTAATCGCTTCCATCGCGTCCGATGGATCCGTTATACATTTATTCTTCATCGCATCCGAAGGATGCGATTGCACTTTCTTTATTACAACACTTATAGTTAACATCCTCACATTCCTTCATTCAACATTATTACTTCTTACCGAGATCATATGCTCATCAGTCATCTTCTTATACATGTGTTATTTACTTATTACTCTGGTTAGCTACAAGACTAGTATTTAAGCCGTAGTGTAGCTTAGCTGTACTTCAGTTTAAATATCGACTTCAGTTGACTTATACAGTCTATACTCAGTTAAGACTTTATACTCGCTTCGCTTCGGATCGGATCCTTCGCTCCATCCGACTGCTTCTACCTGGGACATACGACTCTAACGAGGGTACTACTAATAGTGGTATCAACGTCCCATTACTACCGCACTGCACCGCATCACATCGGAAGGTCCGCTTGGCTGTATTCAGCATACATAACTCTAACACTGCCTGTCGTTGTATGGAGGTGAGTTTTCTTGTAATGCCTCGTGAGGCTATGGCTTGTTTCCAAGACTTCTCGTTCTTCCTAGATGGGGGCATGAGAGTAACGTCAGCTGCGTATAAAATTCGTGGTAGAGCTTTGGCCTTGTATAGTTGTCGGACTAGTTGTGCTGTTAGCCCTGTCCTCAATTTAGTTATCCGTTTGAATTGTGAGATCCATCGTTGGCCTTTTTTGATCATGGCCATGTGTTGTTCTTTCCACCTTAATTGTTGGTCCATTAGTATTCCTAGGAATCCTGTGTATGGGTCCGGTTTGATTAGTGTTTGGTTGATTCGTATTCCCGGTCCTTCTGCTATCCTCGTTTTGCCTGGGTTGTTTGGGTTGGGTTCTCATTTTCGTGTGAAGTTGACTAATTTGAATTTTGGGATTCCAAACTGGCAGTTGTGTGTTTGCGCTCATTTGAGGGCCCCCTCGTTTTGGCTCATCATCAGTTCTATGTCAGCGTGCGCTTTTTTGATGTTTTCCGCCCATTTCATTCCCGCAAGGTCATCCATGAAGGCATAACCTTCTTCCTTGTAGGCTTCCTGTAAACTGTTTAGTAAGCCTGCTGCGTATAATATGTAACCGACTGCTGAGAAGGGGTCCCCTTAGTCTTCTCCCCCGGAGACTTCAAAGGGTTCAGAGAGATAGTCATTGAATGATAGCTGCGTGACTCTTCTTCCATAGCGCCTTTTCATCCACTCGATGATTGCTGTTGGTACACCAATCTTCCTTAGTTCATGGTATAGCATGTTGAGGTCTACACTTGGGAACGCTCCCTTGACATTTATGTATAGCACCACTACCGCCTGCCCTTCCCTCCATAATTGTTTGATCTTGTCGACTATAAGGTGGATGGAGTCGGTTGTGTTTCTACCTGGTCTAGCGCCGAACTGCATTGCCGGTAGCAGGCCTAGTAGTTCTGCGCGTTTAGTAATCTCCTCTGCGATACAGCTGTTTAGGAGTCTGCCGTGACCATTGGATAGGGTGATGGGTCGCCATGCGTTCGGGTCCCTGTAGTCTGGCTTCCCTGGTTTCTTCAGTACTATTGTCTTGGTTTTGGACCATTCCTCCGGGTAGATCTTCAGCGTGAAGGTTTCTCTGTAGATTGGCCCTAGGTAGGGTGTTATTAGCTCGTTGACCAATTTGAAGACATCGTTCGGTATGGTTCCTGAGCGTGTCGCCCTTCCGTTTTTAAGTCGTCGGATAGCTTGAGTGATCTGTCGGTTGGTTGGTGGCGTGAAGTCCCATTTTGGTACCGGGTAGTTTGGGTCTGTAGGTATGTTAGAGACGTTCGGTGGAGGCGGGAAGAAGGCTTCTCGGTATATCCTTTCTTTCCCCGCATTATCCTCTACGGTTCTTTCAGTCCCATTTTCCTCTGTTATTCTTAGTGCCAGTACTCTCATTTTTCCGCCATCTGTGTAGCCATTCTCCATTAACCTTCCTATTTCCCACACTGAGCTGGTGTTGGCATTTTTGATGTATTCAATCCACTTGTTTACTTTCGCTTTCTTGATTTCAGCATTGTATGCTTGTCGTATGCATTGAAATTCTTCGTGTATCGGGTGATTGCCGTCGTGGCGTTTCGAGTATGACTTGTTGGCTAGGTTACCCATACATTTTTTCATTTCTGTTAATTGCTTGTTCCACCATTGTCTTTGGTACGGGCTGGGTTTTGCTTTGGGTACTAGTTCATCTCTGAGTCCGATAAACAAGTCGTCAATCATCTTTAGGGCTTTATGAAACTCAATTGTGTCATTCAGTGTTACGCCTGTGCCAGACCAATCGACCAACCTTCCGATCGAATCGATAGTCAATTCATTCTGATACTTAAGCCGGACCTTTCCAGTCAGTCTTCCAGTCGGATCGATCATCGAATGCCTCCGGATCAATAATCGAATACTTCCGAATCAACAATCGAATAATTCCAGATCGATAATCGAATGACTTATTTGCATTTCCGGAGCTTTCGCATTCATTATCAGCTCCGTATCTTTGATTCTATTCTCGATAGCTTCGGACAGCTTGGAAAGGTATTTGTCCGAGATTCCCACGCCCTTATTGTCTTATATTTCACCTCGGGTAAACCTTTATATTGCTTATTGTTCTTTATTTAACAATTAGGCAATTTACTACTTGAGTACACTGTTTAGTATCGTTTCCCCAGCTTGAAATAAAAATTACCTTCTATCCTCCTTCTATATTACGCTTAGTTACGTCCGGATCGACCGATCGGTTCTGTCCGACACTCCGGAACTTCTTTCTTCTTTGCACTTCGCAGGGACACCCAGATAGCATGTAGGGAGCGTTGCCGAAAGCTTTGCTGAAGTCCCATCTCACTTCCGAGGACCGTGTAGCCCTTTCAAGTACCTCCTCATGTCACAGCCACCGTTCCCACACTCGGAATTTCGTCCGGAACCTCCGGAACCTCGATCGTAATCCTTTCCGGTTGCACGGCCATAACATTCAGCTCCCTCGGGGCCTCCAGCTTTTCTAGCTCTTCCCTGGTTCTCTCTTTGAACTTGTCCCAGTCCGTCTGTGCCCAATTCCATTGCGTTCATTGGTCCACATATGGAGTTCTGGTGTTGATTATTGTACATATTGGTATGTGATCTGTGAGGATTGGTCGCTGGGTGGGGACTGTGTCGCATGTCATGATGTGCTCCATTAAGTCCTCTGAACAGAAAACATTGTCGACTCTCGTGTAGTTTCCTGAGTTGTGTGCGCATAGTGTTGGTAAGTGTTCTGGTAAGGTCATGTGCATGTTGTGTCGTGCGTTGAGTCCCAAAAGAAATTGTGTAGCATCCAGGTTTCTTGCCGTGAATAGGTGATGGTTCCGTGGTTCGTCCCATAAGGGGTGGTGTCGGTTGAAGTCGCCGAGCCAAATATAATGTAGCGGTCCTCGCGGTCTTTTCCATGCTGTGGGCGATTTCATCCAGTTGGACAAGCGTGTGTAGGGTGTCGTTGTTTTTGCAGTCATTGTATATGTTAAATATTCTGAGTATTCCGGTCGCAGTTGTCAGTTGTATCGCTGTGATGTCCGCGTTTGGGATTTCTATCTGAGTCCAGCTTCCCGTTGAGATGTGAGTGTGAATCATTATTAGTGAGCGTGTTCGTGGTCTTCCCGGGTTGTCGAAATGTGTAATATGTCCTGTTGGGTAGACTACCCTTAAGTTTGGTGTCGCCCTTGTTCATCCTTTGGAATCTATGTACGGTTCCTGTATTGCTAGTATGTCAGCCCTTCCACAGTCAGATTTTAGGAAATCATGCATAGCGTTGTCAGATTTGTTTATGTTTAACTGCATTATTTCTAGTGTTCTTCGGTGGTCTTGTACTGGTTATGTTACTTCCATGCTTTGTTGCCGTAATGCTGCATCTGCTTTTCGTTTTCATGTCCTATGGGTTCTTTGCTCCACCGCCCTGGCGTTGTCGATGTGGTTGGGGCCATTACTGGGTATCGTGACTGTGATGGTGGCAGGGGTTGTAGATACTGCGTCATGTGTGGTGTTAGCATCATTGCTGGTGGCGGCATGTATTGTGGCATTGGTTGTGGTAATCCTGTCTGATATGGTCCTATCTGCATTGTTGTGTACATCTGCATCGGGCGCGGCCTAGCTTCCAGTGGTGGTTGAGAGGGTGGTGTTTGAGAGGGTGGTGGTTGAGAGGGCAGTGGTCTCAAGCCCGATGAGAACCTGTATTGATCGAGCGTGCTCTGTCCTTGTTCTTTGGTTGTTGATTGTCTGGGTCCTTGACTGTGCCCTCTGTTATTAGATGGTGCCGGTGTGCGCTCGCGTGTTCCTGATCGTCATTGTGTTTGGCTTCCTGTTCCTCCCCCTTCTCCCGGCTTTCCTCCTGCTAGTTGTCCTTTGCCTTTGTCTCTTCGTACTGTTGTCCACTCCTTGTATTTGTCATTTACCTCCTTCCTCCATCCTTGGTCAAAATCTTCTTGTACTGGTTCGTCAATCCTTCCCCAGGTGGTAGGGTTTCTGGTTACGAAGAGGCAATATGCACATTCCAGGTCCCATTTCAGTCTTTCTTTCAGTTTCTTCTGGAACTCGGGGCATTCTCTGTTGGCTGCTCCATGGCCCGTTTTCCGACAGTTGGCGCAGAATAGTTGTTGGTCGCTGACTTGACATGTGCTCGTTCTGTGATTTTGCGCACATCTCGCGCATACGTCGTGTTCTGCTTTGCATTGTTCCGCGATGTGACTGAAGGTGTTACACTTTATGCATCGCTTCGGGTCTGAGTTGTTTTTCTTCGCCCGGAGCACTCTGCTTTGAACTACTACTCTCCCCATGAGAAGTTCGTTAGTGTCTTCTCTCGAGTCCATGGAGAAAATTGCGTGGGTGTGGCGTTGTCCTTCCTTCTGTTTCTCTATCTGTTTGATCCAAGGTATACCTTTTATGGCGCCCAGTCGCAGCCCGCTTGCCATTTCTATTCTTCTTTGTTCTATGGGGCTGTTGATGGGTGTTTCCACGGAAAGAGCTTCAACTACGACTTCCTCATAGTTTGGCCTTAAAGTCGCCAATGATCCCCATGCTGCCTTGAAGCTCTGCATCCTGCCCTCCTGCTTCATCCAATTTACCTCTTCTGTGTTTCTCAGGAGTAGGAACGCTCCCTTGGATGCTATTTTCATGGCTGCGATCACTTCTGGTTTTATGGTTTCTGCACCTTCATCTGCGACAATGACTTCGATTGCCATATTCGCTTTCGCAACTATCTCTTGCTCCCCTAGTGCCCAGTCTGATGGGGTTTGTGAGATTATGACTATTTGGCAGTCTTTCATTTCAGCTTCTCTGACCGCTGTGTTGTGTTGGTGAGTGTGATGATTGGTGGAGGAGGGGGGGGGAAAGGTATGTGCTCTTGCTGCTTGTGCGTACGAGGTGTTTGTCGGCCTGATGGTGAGTTCGCCTTCTTCCCTCTCATTTTGGTGATGGTTGTCTGGTAGGGTGTTACCTAGTGTAGCTATTTTTGTGGATATTTCTGACATTGCATTCGTTACCTCTTCCAGCTTTTTCCAAGTTTCCTGTGCTTCCGCAGCAATTCCCTCTACCTTCTTACCTATTGTGTTCGTTTTTTGGGTGAGCTCTTCCTCGAGGTTCTACATTAGTGCTGTTCTTCTTCCTTCTGTTTTGTCCTTCCAAGACCATTCCTGTAGGATTTTGGCTGCCAGGGCTATTTTGTCGAGTGTTTCGTTTAATGATGTTCTGGACCTGCCGGATTCCTTCGCCGTTGCCGCCAGTTGTAGTAGTCTGGCTGGTAGGGCTACGTTGCAGTCGTCACCTCGCGACATGAGTTTCCATGCTACTGCTTTGTTGATGAGGATTTGGAAGTCTTTGGTCTCACTACTGCTTTGTTGATGAGGATTTGGAAGTCTTTGGTCTCATTTTCTGTGTGCATTGGACTTGGTGGCCTGGTGCTTGGATTTGGGTTCGTTTTTGTTTGGAACGCTATCTTCGTCTGCATCGGCGTGCCATCCTTCCCGGGGTTTACTGTGTTTTGCAACGTCATGCGTTCTGTGTTCTCTTTTACATTTGGTGTGAGCTTTGGGTGTTGTGTTGTGTAGGTGTTTTGTAGGTGAGTAAAAAGTGGTATGATAGTATTATTCTCTCTTAATCTGAGCTACTTTGCCTACCAAGGCCTTATTCTCCACTATTTTCGAGTGTGGGAATAATCGTAGGTGGTGGCAGCACTAGATCAAGGAGTCCCCCAGCTGGAGTAGTAAACTACAACCTGTGGTTACTCTATCCTTGACTGAAGCAGAATTTGTTGCTTCTAATGCAGTTGGCAAGGAAGTGCTTGCAATTCGATCCCTTCTCACTGAGCTTGGTTACAAGGTTGCATCTC
>MU793766.1:0-10125 GCA_027886325.1 Lentinula aff. detonsa | reverse complement strand
AGGAATGTGAGGATGTTAACTATAAGTGTTGTAATAAAGAAAGTGCAATCGCATCCTTCGGATGCGATGAAGAATAAACGTATAACGGATCCATCGGACGTGATGGAAGCGATTAGTGTATGTATGTGTATAAAGAAATAGACTGTCCTGCATGAATATAACAGATGCATTAAATCAGCGTCTCCAGAGTGAGCATCAAGTTTCATCACGTACATCTGAGCCAACATATTAATTGCTATCCCAGGTGATTCCGCATTCATGTCAACTGCTGTTCAAGGTGCTGCTACGCCCTTCCCAGTCAGCGCTGATTCTCAAAATGCTCCAGACAGTGCCAACATTCCCTTCTACCCGCTTCTACCTCAGACTGCTCTTGATGGTATCAACATTCCTTCCTCGTCTTCGGCACATCTCTCCTCATCTGATTGCAGCACGGAGACTGTGCAGCCTCCTTTCAACTGGCAACCTGGTCAGACCACTCGGATTACTGTGAATAATGTTGCGCGGAATACATGCCTTGGGATTCACTGTTTCGGAAAGACTGGATTGAAAGTCAATGATAGCTGCCACTTCAAGATGTGCAAATCGTGCTGCTTGGAATATCAGAGCCAATTCGACACTGTGTGCAAAGAAGCTGGTCATAGACTGTCAAGCAAGCAATCAGCATCCTTGGGCAGCACTCCATTCTACACGCATAATCGACCATTACTACCCCTTCACTATACTAAGCACCAGGAAGCACAAGTTGACCATCACAAGCATTCAAAAGTTCTTCAGAATCGGCAGGCCTATGCTAATGATGTACTTCGAAATGTACGCGTCAAGCAGTGGGACCTGGATGGCAAATCTACCATGCTTACTGTGGAGTGCGCTACTTTCCCACATTTCTGCCTCAACGACTGTTCCAAATCTGTTCGGGACTTTATAGGAATATCAAATGAAAAGCTTGTGGCAGTATTTGACCCAGAGGTAAAAGGTTGGGTTTTACAAGAGGGCAAGACTAAGCGCACACTTCTTGAAGGCGAGGTTTTTCTTGTTCGAGCTCCCCTTTGCTCTTCTGGTGACGGGATGAAGGAGGCTGAAGAAGTTGAGGTCAACCGTCGAAATCCCCGAAAGCGAAAGTTTCAAGACAACGATACATACCAATTCACTATTTCTTCGGCACCCTCAACTCCAAATCAGTCCACTTCCCGCCACACTCTCTCTTTGTCACCTGCTTCCACCCAACCTGTTCCCAATCTTCCATCTATCCGAGAGCTGTCTGCATCTCCAGAGCTCCCATATGAAATTCCGTTAGAGCTTCGCACTCCCACTCGCATACCAAAGGCAAAAAAAGCTAAGGTCATGAAGACTGATGAGCCTGAAATTTTGGACCTCACCTTGCCAAACTCCGGTCATGGATCATGGCCATACAGACTGTATAAACCAATGCATGATGCTTATACACGAAAGGAGGAGTATAGGCTGATGCACAAGGATGTATTTCCCAAGAGTTCATCGAGAACAGTAGCCAGGGCAAATGCGGCCTGGAAAGCAGGGTCCAACGAGGTCAAGGCAAGGTATCTGAGTGACCCAAAAAGTTGCTGGATGTCATATGAAGCGGAGGTGAAAGATCGTCATAATGGGAAGATTCCAACATATACCGAGGCAAAACGGGAGATGGCAATAGAATCTGGACCATCTAAGGCCAACATCGAGATGGGAGTGTCACAGGGCAAAGGGAGGGCCTGGTCATTGAAGGTAAAAGTCAAGAATGAGGTTCAGGAAGAGCCTGTATACGAGTATGTTTCTTCTGATTGAATAAGCTAGAAACTAGACCTAGATCATTCTGTATGTGTACAACTAGAGATTGTTTGAATCGAGTCATTTTTCTTTCTACTTTGTTGTCTCAGTGCACATCCACATGAATCATGGGTAGATGACTCACTTTAACCACTGCCTTCAATTCAGATGCATGAGCGATAAGGTACTGAGCATTATTGAGCTCCCAAGCAGGAGGATATGCCAGATATGAATGACCTGTTTACACGGATTGAAACGTACGACAAAATCAATATTGCGTATCTATCGGTAAGTCTACCATACACAGTTTGTTCTCTCAAGAGTATTTGCCGATCCTGTTTTCGCCTCCTTTCCTCTGTGCTTTCGCCCTCATGGCATGTTGCAGTTCTCCAAAATTGGAAAAGTGATGCGCCATATCACTGCGCTGTCTGACGACAAAGTACCTATGGACTCCCAATTCAAATTCCGCGATCGCGCCAAGGTTCTCGTAGAACGCTGGCAACACATACTTAACGCTAGCCATGTCGACAGTAAGGAATCGTCCAAACCCCCTGCGAAGGAATCAAAGAATACAGCAGCAAACGGAGTTGACTTCAAAAACTCTCCTGGCGAAACCTCCCAGTCCCCCAGCGCCATACACCCTTAGTGTTCTTCCCTTTTCCTCGCACTTCCCTAGATTTCGTCCGAGACATGGTCTGTCTTTTGTCGTTGACTGCGAAAACCAACTATCTTAGGTGACTGCGACCTGAGCAAAGATTCGAGCATTGTTTGATAGGCTTTCTCCAGGTTATGTGTTATTCCTACCTTCAAGTCTACTTCGTTTCACTGTTAGAGACGTTCGGTGTTAGATTCCTTACTTATCTATACCCGTTGTCTTCATCTCGTTGCCATGCTAATCATTCCCTTGTAGAATCAAGAACACTTGTCCTGGCTGCTTCAACAACGTCGGACGATACTCGTATTTCTCCTGATGCTGATGCTGTTGGCGATGTTTCTATGCTTCCGGATATCACCATGTCGGAAATTGGCATAGAGTAACTTGTTGTGCTACCTGCTATCATGTATTTCGTGAGTTTTTGTTTCATAGAATTACAATGGGACCTTGATTGATGGCAAGTCTCCAGAAAATTCAGAGGTATTACTTCTCGCATATCGATCTTCCGAGATCAAATGACTCTGCTCCTGGTATCATTTCTTACTTTTCGTCTCGTCTCCACATGCCATCCTGGGCGATACGTGCCTGTTTTCTCCCCTTTCAATGCTGTACGGAAATAGCTCAACGCTGAGCTCTCAACTTTCCAACTCATCTCAACGTGTCGAAGTAATCTACCTTTTGCGTTATCTCAGACTTTTTCTTTTCGTCGTCTTTGCATGATTGTATCTTTGTTCACCTAGCTTCTTGTCTTCTTCTAGCGTGGAGAAAAAGATAGTGTATACATGGAACGTGATGGTACAGAAGCAAGGAGCAAAGAAGGTTGTAGGATGTACATGATACATATTTATATAATGTGTCGGCATCCGGGGCTGGAATAACTGGGACTAATGTAAGCGGACATTGACAGCGAAGGGTTTTCATTGCTATCTATCTGAGGCTCTAGCTTGTATATACAATCTAAGCTGTTACTGAGCTGGATAAGAAGGAATACAGTATGGTGCGCGGCCCTCACAGCGAAGCTTAGCAATCAGAACTTCATTTCTTTGTTTGATCATTTCATCAAGGAAGAAGTTGAAATTGTGAGGAAGCATGTCACGTAGAATAGCTTGGTATCCCCCTGACCATACGTTGCTCTGTTCAGCAGCCGATGAGTTGAATACCCATTCACCATCCTCACCAACAAGTTCAGTCCATTGTGATGGATTGCAGTGTTTCTGGCAGAATTCGTCACTCTCCTTGTGCTTCGATTTAAAATGGAAGACATCAACAGGAAGCATTGTTCCACAAAAGTGATTATCACCTTGTGCTTGAAGGTGGCTTTGAAGCTGACAGTTGTTGTCATAGAAGAGTACATCCGGGAGGTCTTGTGGATTAGGATACACAGATTTGAGAAAATCCTACAACATGAAAGCTGAGTGAATGACTTCACATTGAAGAGAATCAAGCTTACTTTGACACCCGAAATGGACTCGGCACCGAACATGGGAGCTTGAGCAATGATGACGCCACAAGTTGCAACCACAAACTGCACATTATGAACACGACGACGAGCAAACAAAACTTTTGAAGGCTGATTCCCCTTGTCGGACTTATGTACTGGATCCTCGATCTGGCCGCCCTCGAGATCTACCACATCTTCGAGAGTGGTATCGAGAGCCAGTGAAGATGAAGGTTGGTCAATGCCTGCACGTTGCAGTTGCTGACGAAGCAGGAAGAATCCTTTCGTTTTCAAGTTTCGATACTCTTCGTATTTTGAATGTGCAGTGTTATCACAAGTGCGGTAACCATGACGTGCAGGGCGGTTGCAATCCGTAAAGACGCAGAGATGCTGCAGCTGTTTCGTGTGCGTTGGACACCAATGATGTCGGATATTGACCAAAGGTTCGGTACAGTTATGGACTTTACAGCTGTAATGACCAAGAGTTGTACCGTCTGTGACAACAGCACGGAGCGATCCTGATTATGCACTTCTTAGTCTGCGACATTGCATGAGCCAATATGAACTTACGTAGACCGTTATATGAGTTGGGAAGATCTGTTGGAATGAACTTCTCGCAGATATCGCAGGCGTGAAGTCGTTCCGGCTGTCCCGCAATAATCATACGGTTATTACGCTCAGAAATCAGGTCCTTCAGTCGCAAGTCAAGATCCCCTTGCTCCAGCATTACCAAAGTACTTCCCTGCTCCCTCCAGTCCCGCAGAAGCGAAATGAGTATAAAGGCACGTCGTACTTGAATGGAGGTGAGTACGAAACGGCTCTCATGGACCTCCCTCTCTCTGTACGGTGAGAGAGCATGATTGTAGATCAGGGCTGAGTTTTGCCAGGAGACCCAAGCAAAAAGCGTACAGGCTGTAAAGAGTTCAGAGAGGGCTGTCTGGATGAACGAATGTTCTTCCAAGTGTAACACTTGGATGAACGAATGTTCTTCCAAGTGTAACACTTCAGGTATATCATCTGAGACATAGTATTGCCGAATATGTTGCTTAATATCAACACTGTAATTGAGGTAGTACCTGATATCGCAGGTATCTAAAACATTGAGATTAGCCCAGTTCCAAAATAAAAAGATTTGATCTAGACACACCTGATTTACATCTCAAGGATGTCGAGTATGCAGGGAAAGGCCCATCGCGTGTGAAGTAAGTTGCTTGAACACGGGAAATGCTAGTAAGAGTAGATCCACAATGAGGACATTTTGTGTGAGGAGGATAGAACATATAATAGGCTTTGAGGATTGAATTAGACATTATATGACTCAGATTCATTGTCACGTACCCAGTTTGTGGTGTTTAGCTATAGTTCTTGAGCCATGCTCATCAAAGAGAGACCGTTCAGACAAGCATAGTTGAGCTGAGACTAAATCCCATACATCAAAACGAAGGGTAGACCATAAAGTAGAGATGATAGCCGCAGATAATTCCAACGCCTTCGATAAGAATTGAGCTACATGCGGAGGGAGATACTTTGGCGGTGCAATGGGATCCTGCATTGAAAGTGAAATTTCGGGTTTTAAGTGACGCGCGAATCGAATGAAGCGGTCAATGAGAACGAGGGGTAGATCCATGAAAGGGGGGGCTGACAATGCAGATGACAGTTGGGAAATCGAGACCATGTCAAAGAGGAAAAGGTGAAGGATTCAAGAGCGGGAGCACAGAGTGGCAAAGAGCTTTATATATATCAATTCCATACTATGATTGTTATCCTAATCCGACAACAGAAAAGAGAACGTCGAGGTAAACAATGAAGCGTGGCATACTCGCCACCCATCATGTGAGTCCTGGCCGGCAGTCCTACCGGCTTTACTTCGCCTTTACAGTTGAACAAGTAAAGCTTCTAACACCTTTACTCTTGGAGGACCGAAAAAAGTACAGGTGGTCTGGTCTTTCCTGTACCTGTACCTTTACCTTTACCTTTACTTTTAAGTAAAGCTGTTTTCGCTAACGTGGACGTTCTCTAAATTACGGCAGTCCCGACTTTTTTTGGACCCGCACGCACCTCCAAGATGCTCCAAGAGTTGATCGACTCGGCTGTTAGCTTGTTACCTCTCCGTCAAATTTTTGACAGTCTGGCAGCTGCTGGTAAACGTTGAACTTACAATTTTCAGAAAACTCAAGCTCGATATTTTCTGACCAGTCATTCCTTCTTGTTCTTCTCTACGCTCTTTCCAAGTAACAAAGCCTTGAGCCAAAGGCTGATCGATGTAATTATGGACCTTTCAACCCTTTTTCGTGTCTTCTCTCAAGAGGAAGAAGGTCAAAGAGGAGGAAGAACACGATGAGGGGAGCTCGAGAGCCGGAGGGAAGAGAAGAAAGACGGAGAATGGAATGGAAACTTTGTCACACACTAGATCACCTCGAGACAGGGAACAGGAACGGAACAGAGAATGCGAAAACAAAGCGCAAGAACGCGTGCAAGAGAGAGACAGAGAACGTGAAAGAAGCAAAGACAAAGAACGCGAACGGCAACGGCAACGAGACAGGGATTCCGAGCGCGAAAGTCCCAAAAAAGAACGAGATGCCCGGTTCAGTAAATCCGGTAATGACCATCCTTCGGATAGAAATTCTTCTGCCTACTCTAAAGGCAAGGCCATTAGGAAAGAGCCTTCTCCACTTCCACCGCCAGCCAAGAAGGTCAAGCAGGAACTTCCTCCCGTTCAAAGACATACTTCCACTGCATCGACCTCCTCCACCAAAAGCTCCACGAAAGGCACTAGATTTCGACGAAAGTCGCCCATATATACCTCGTCCGAGGACGAAGACGATCATCGCTTCCCAAGTCCTGCTCTACCCACTCCCACCGCTTCTTCCTCCTCTTCCGGCTCTCGTCTCTCGCATCCAACAACTAACGGCGTTACAACAAACGGAACCGTGAATGAGAACGGACACGAATCAGATCACCGTAGCACACTTCGAACCAAATACACAACATCGTATGTGAAGTATTTGAACACATTCCAGACTTTAGTCTCGCAGAAACAAGAGATTGAACGTCTGTTGAATCGCCCAGGTTCTGAATCAAGGAGTGATTCCGATGGCGATGTGGAGCTGTTGGATTTCGAGGGTTTGACTAAGATTTTGGGTCAGAACAAACAGCAGTGGGAGGAATTGCAGAATATTCAACTCGAGCATGAACGAGAGGTGTTTGGCTGATGTGGATGGGACCGAAGCTACTCAAAAATAGTTTGTACAATATTCGTTGAATATATTTTTCACAGAGCGATGAGTATCTCGCAGCTTGAAGGCAGTTTATATTCCAAGGGTATAGGACGGACTCGAACTTGAGGACTGTACTATATCCACTTCGAGCCTACCTAGACCATTGCCAGCAATCTCGCCGGGTGTTTCATGATGGAACCTACAGTTCTTATTTGTAGTCCTTATCGGTTTTCGGATGTCTTTTTACATCAAAAAAGTGTTAATGAATGATCTCTGCCTGGGATCCCCCTGACCAAACTTTTCATGTACCTTTTTCTGCAGTGTACATACAAAAAAAACAGATAAACTCCTCTTTGAGTATCTTGTCGCTGGCAGTGACGAGCAACGATGCCTACCATCCCAATCAGCCGTAAACTTTTGCACGGAGAGATGCTCGCCATCTGCAAAAGCGCTTCGTGGGAGGACGCAACAAGATGAGTCGGCAAACATATATTCTGTTCCGCCACTTGGAAACTTCAATGCTCATTTACCTCACAATAGTGATGAACACAACAGCCAGCAATAGTGACACATCCTCACTTTCCTCTATATCATCGCTATCCTCATTGAGCCCATTGAGCTCAGTAGCCCTAGGTTCATTGGCATCTGATGAACTCACTACTTTGCATTCGGGCATCGCACAATTCGTCGTCATTGGTTTTTGCCCTTGTTAGTCAAATAGAACCTAATTTGAGAATTATTTAAGTAATAATTGATCATAGCTATCGATTTAGGAAAGGATCAAATTGTTTTTGTAAAAACGACGTGTAAGAACATTCAAACAATTGTCTTTCGTAGGTGACTCGGATATCCAAGTAGTCAGATCTTAATTCACCCTCACTGCTTTGAAACCCACCCGCCAGTTCCATTCTCCACAGTTACACCAATACTCCCCAAAAGGCGTAGTGTACCTCCCAACAAAGAAGAGAGCCTTGGAAGGAAGTGATGCCAATGTATGCATGGACAAATCAATGGAAAAGGAGAATCGATCCCAAGAATCGCTGTCCTCAAGGTAAGAATCCGAGGACATCTTGTTTCGAGTTTCGTCAATGGTCGAGCCCTGCTGAGACGTATTTTGAAGGCAAGGCAACTCGGATGAGGAAAAACTGGCAACCCATCGAGCTCTGATTTCATTGACAGTAATCCAATCGTCTATTGTGAACCGAATGGTAACGTCCTTTTGTATTGTGTTCAAGTTCCAGTTACGGACAACGAAGTTGCCCTGTACTTGCGACCCATACTCACAAGAACTATTCCCAGATAATGAGATAGATTCTAAGATGATGTTTGTCCCAGGCGTAGGCGGAATAGAAGATGGGTCAGGCACCGGATAGTCAGCCATGTCTAGCTCTAACTCTGTAAAGCCCTATTGGTACTCCAAATCAATAGCGGCTGGAGGGTAAAACCAAGAGGGTATTTTCGAAACCTGGGATGTAGAAGACTTAGTTTTCCACTACATAGTTTTAATCAGTGCCGAATTTGCCTTGACATCCAAACACGCACGTATTTGGGACCACTGGACAAAGAAGAAAAACGCACACTCTTCTGAGTCCGAGTTAGAGATCCAGCACCTTGGATAGATTATCTAAGTATCGGAGTCATGTTTATGAGAACTGACGCACCCGATGCTGAGGAAGGATCGGTTGTCACAACTTCACCGCACAGTATACACATTTCATTTCTGGTTGGCTTTTCGAAAATGATAATAGCATTCTTGAAAGCATCGGGTGTAAATGTGATTTCTTCCCGGCGGTAACCTGGGCATTGATGATCCACGGCTGATCGCCTTTTCCCACAAAGTTGAGGAAGATAGTGCGTTGGTTGTCCAGACCCGTGGTCAATGGTCACTATAGCCAGGAGGTCACCATACGTGCTAGATATCTCGGACAATGTCGATTTGGCAGAGTTAAGAGCCACCCAAACAATTTCCCGTCGACAAGAAATGGTAATTGACTCTGAGGTTGTTGCCGAGTCATCGGCGCCTACAGTTGCCTCTGATGCAGGACTGGCTTCTATTCTCCCCGGCTCCTCGGCTGTATGTTTTTGTTTTTCTTCGACTTGAACCTCGTCCACCATTGGTAAGTCTTGCACTTGCAGAGCGTCATCTTGTCGATGCAATTTTTCTCCTACAATGATTCTGACGAGTCAAATGAAGAGTCTAAATTGCAAGTGAGCCTACCATATACTATATAGTTCGCATCGTTGAAGATCTGGGCATGCAGCAAGGCAGAGTCAGTTTTTTCCTACAAGAACAAAAATCTCACAACCTTGCTTATCAGCGAATTGCACAGGTCGACGTCACGGTTGACGTCTTTTTGTATTCTCGAATCCAGCATGGTAACCCTGAAGCATCCTTCTGCTGTGCTACCATCCTTTCTCCGAGGCGCGTAGTGAGCACTTTTCTCTCTGTAACCTTCCCAGATCCCTCCTCCTTCAAGTGCAGTAATATCAGGTGTGAAAGAAAGCACAGTGTTGCCTTGCGCGTCGGAAAATACATCGAAATGCTATAATACAAACTTTAGCTTGTGGTGGTGCGTGAGGAAATGAACATTTACCTCGAGTTTGATTCCCAGAGTGGGGAAGACCTTGACGAGATAATCAAGTCCGGACTGAAAATCTCAAGAGGACAAGTAGAAGCTTGAGTGGGATCTGCTTACTGCAATTCCATATACCTGTGCCCAAAATCTGGATTAGTTTGAAGTTCAGATTCATGTTTGAAAGTACACTATCACATACAATCTGTGATCCTAGCATTGTGATTTTCTGACTCTCTTCATGCTTATTTAGCACTGATGCAAGTAGACGGCGAGTATTTCTTCTGCACTCTGTGGGAGTTGAATGTCAAGAGAGATTTTTTGGGGTTTGCTTGTCGCAGTACCTCCATCAAATACTAGGTAATAGCACTGCGGGGATTGTACCTTTTTCCCACAGTGAAAAGGCTAATAATATGTTGAGTTTATGTACAAAATTCCCGTAAATAATTTAGTGCTGAATAT
>MU793765.1:0-10126 GCA_027886325.1 Lentinula aff. detonsa | reverse complement strand
TCACCCCACACCGAAGAAGAAACTTCATTTATGAAGGAGAAACCCTATGGAGAACTCCTAGGTTCAATTCAGTTTGGTCAGGGTGCATGTAGACTTGACATTGCCTTTGCCACCAACTTCCTCAGCCGTTTTTCACCTAACCCAGGACGACGACACTGGCTAGCGCTAATCCACTTAGTGCGTTACTTGATTGGTACTAAAGCCCACGGGATCTCCTATACACGAAACGGAGAAGGAGGTCTCGATCCCGTCACATACGTTGACTCCGACTACGCCTCATGCATGGATACGCGTCGTTCGGTTACGGGAATTGTCACTATGATGGCAGGTGGTCCAACGTTCTGGTCCTCCAAACGACAAGATGTGGTCGCCCTTTCAACAACGGAAGCGGAATATATAGCACTGGCAAAAGGTTCGCAGCAGGCAAAATGGGTGCGGCAGTTCCTATCGGAAATAGGACACAACACCCCACTACCTTGTCGTCTTAAAGGTGATAATCAGGGATCCATCACACTGGCGCATAATCCAAAATTTCATGCAAGGGTAAAACACATTGATATTCGATATCATTTCTTACGGGATTGCGTCGAGCGAAAAGAAATTGCCATTGATTACTATGGTTGTTAGGGATAGGATTTTTTTACCAGTATTTTTGATAACTCAATGAAAACTTATTGGATTAAAAATCTGAGTAGACAGATTGATTTGCAGTCCTAAAAAATGGTTCAGACCCAATTTATAGAGCTCTCCTTGCGCTCTTGGAGGTGTTGGGCAGTGACCGAGCAAAAACTAGGATAGGTGCGCCCCGGGTCACAGCTTCGTCACACAGAAGCCGCTAGACGGCAACCGGCAGTTGCTCGGCAAATCAAGAAATCCATTTACGGTATGATTCAGGATAGAATTTGACTGTATTCGCTTCGCACTGCCGATCAACGGCAACGTGCGATTGTCACGTCGAAGAGCACCTCAGCTTCGTTCGTTTATTGCAGAGTCAATGAACCTCCAATTGCCGTCGGATTAACGGTGGTAGTTCTTCAGTACCTGTATAATATTACTATGACTTTTATGTACAGTTTGAACAGAGTTTTCTACTGTTCCTGGCATGTTAACTCAAAATCACGCTTGGACCACAGGTACTTTCCATCTACAGTTTGTGTTACCACACAGAAATCCCTACTTCTAGCAGATAGATTTGAAGAATACTACTAACTGAATTTGTTTACCAAATTACAGGACCGCAGAATGCGTGGATCACCATAAATTGATTATTTACACAAAAAGTAACCTATCCCTGTGCGATCTTATCCCTAACAACCATAGTATGTGCCTTCCGAGGAGAATCTAGCTGATATCCTCACGAAGCCCTTAGGTGCTACATCACACGCGAATCAAATAGCCCGAATCGGTCTATCCCGAAACGATACACGCGCCTAGGGGAGTGTAGAAGGAAGAGGCACCTATACCGTTTCGGCGACCATTCGGGAGGAACATATCACAGATCGACTAAGGAACTGATCTATCTCAATGTCTAATCGAGCTTTCAATCGAGGCTCATGTATTATCATGGTTTGCGGTTTTGTCTTGTATCATGGTTTGCGGTTTTGTCTTGTACTTACTAATCTACTGTGCCCGCTCGATTACGAGACATTACAGTTATTATAAAGGTTCGATATATTTCTTCATCACTCTCAGTTCTTACACCCGTCTGGTGTACGCTGAGAGTGAGTACTTGTTCATAACTTACTATCTGTTTAACTCGTTAACAACATTATGTAGATTCATATATTTACAATTGTTTTACAGGTAGTTATATTATTAGGAGTTCTTACACCCGTCTGGTGTACGCTGAGAGTAGTTATATTATTAGGAGTTCTTACACCCGTCTGGTGTACGCTGAGAATTCATATATTTACAATTGTTTTACAGGTTATGGGCCCCGCCCGCTGCTGAACCTATAGAACGACATCGAACCTACTTAAAGAAACACACCAAGAAATCCTGAACTTAGAATGGCAAGCAACGGCGCAATACCCCCTTCCATCCCTGAAGTTCCTGAGGATCAAAAATTCGACGGAGGTGTCAAAATTAGTTGGAACCCAGTCAAACGAAAAATCGCAAACGCCCTCAGAGCACAAGGTCTTACTGGCTACATTAACAACTCAATCAAGAGACCCTCCATCGATACTCCGGGGATCTCATCTACCCCAGTCTATTCCTCCACACCTTTACTTGAAGAATGGGATTTCAGAAATGGGCGTGCTAAAGGGGTCATCGAGGCGTACATTGATGATATCACATCCCTAATAACGAACGCGGATTCCTTAACAGCCTCTGAACTTATGGAAAAGTTTGAGGCTGAATACGCAGCTAAGGATGAGATGAGGAAGGCTCTTACCGAGAGGAAACTACGTTCGTACACATTTAAAGGCGAGGAATCTATTGATCACTTCTTTAAAACCCTGCGTACATTACGCAAAGAAGCCATTGAAGCGGGGAACGAGATTGACGATATGTCGTTCCGGCAGATTATCCTGGCTGCATTTCCATCCAGCGAGTTCGATATGATTATCCACTCCATTGCAACATTACCACAAGCAAAGACATCGGCGATAGTTATCCAACATATCACTTTTGCATACTCGCGAGTCGAAGATCGAAACACAACCAAGTCGATAGGAGGAAATCAGACCCGATCGGAGGCCCACCTCTCGTCTAGATTCGATGAGCTAGAAAAGAAACTAAGCGCTCAACTAACACGGAAAGCCCCAAAGAGTGACAAAGAATGCACAAACTGCTCAAGGAAAGGCCATATCAAAGAGGACTGTTATAGGAAAGGTGGAGGAAAAGAGGGCCAGTACCCGTCGTGGTGGAGAGGAAAGAAGGAACCAACAGTATCGACGAATGTGAACCTCGCGGTAACCGACTTCTCCCAACCCTATGCCTTGTTGGCGAATTCAACCAAAGATATGGGATCCATATATGCGGACTCAGCGGCGACAGATCATTTCTTCCGAGACCGATCAGATTTTATCACCTATGAGCCATTCGAATCATTGTCCGAGAGAAATACTTCTTTTCGAATCGTTGGGAAAGGAATGGTTCAGAAACGACTATGGCAAGGGGACAAAATGATTACACTCTCCTTTGCGAATGCACTCCATGCACCGAATATTACATCCGACCTCATTTCCATTGGAAGACTCGATCAACTACACCGCAAACCACTCCGGACCTCACGCGGACATTGTTCAGGTAATAAGATATTAATGTCAATAATAAACATGAATATCACATCGACAAGTGGTCAGAATGATGTATTTGGAAATTGTCTTTTTTCGCTCGCCTATGACATTATATTGACAAGCAGCTCAATGTAATAGTGATAATATGGAAGTCTTCATCAATCTGATGTTCATCTGCATTATATCTGTCAATTCCGCATCCAAGTTGGATTCTCTACCATGTATAATTCGAAGTTATACTACTCCTGATCTTATGAGATCTGACATACAAAACTATGATGGCTTATTCCGTTTCTCTCTTCCTTGCATCTCCTCTTCATTATTCTGCCCTGTACCCTTACGCCTTTTTGCAGCCTGTTTACCTCCAGATGCAGAACTCTCTGCAGTCCCCTCATTATTGGCAGCCCGATTTCTTGCTTTTGTTATACGTGTCTTCTCTTGAGTAAGAGCACGCTTCTCCGCTTGCTTGACTGTGAGTACTCTTGCAATTTCATCATGCCTACCTCTCCGGTTTTCATAAAGAGGAATAGGCTTTGACAAACTGCGGGGAAGAGCTTCACGGAGGATCAATGCATTGTGAAGACCATACATATTAATGACAAAATTGTCATCATCTGCATGGTTCAGCAAAATTCTTGTGCGCTCTGTAATTTGTCGCTCTTGGATCTGATCAACACGACGGGTAGGCTGACATTTGGCTAAACGGCAATCATGCTGTGCAGAAAATCGGAATTGAATAGCCTGTTAGAAAAACATCAAATGAGTGTCAAAATAAATTCTGATGAGTTGCACGCACATCTGATCTAACTGTGATGTGTGTTTGTGGCATTTGGCGGCGCAGAATGGGACAGTGAAAGTCTTCGTGCAAATGTGCACCAAGCTGAAATTGCTCCAGGGTCACAACCCCATGTGCAACCCTGGAGTTTTCGCGCAAGAGAATTTCAACAATTCGACCAATCACTTGCTTGTTCTTTATAGAGGAATGAGAAACTTGGAAATGTCATGGAAAAACTAGAACTGACATCTTCAGTTTTCGCAAATACCCAGGATCCAAGCTTGCAACAATCTCCTGTTTGCCCCATTACTTTGGGTAAGTTGCCTTTCTGCCACAGGATTCCAACAGGGGGCATGGATATCCCAGTGGTTGATGCTTTGGTCTCCTCCCAAGGGACTCGAGCAGTGTGCGCATGAGATTTGTATGTAATTTGTCCTATTCAAATGACAAATAAAGTCAGAAACCAGTCAAACATCGAGAATTCCAATTTACCAGACTGAAACTGAGACTTAGGGACCCATCCTAGGTGACGTTGGATTACTGGCACATTTTTCAGCATGTCTGTCACTGCTTGTGAGGCCTGTACCCATTCGCTCCCTTTTGCAGTCTTGTGCTCCCAAAAGCCGCCACTTAATATATGTTTTAGTCGGCCCATTGATGCAAATTTGAGAGCAATATCACGACTTGGGGCTTGGTGATTGCTGAAAATTGAGCATAGCCGGAAAACAGCATTGTATGCTTCAAAAACCTCTGTAGAGTATCGGATGGGGGGACCAAATCGCCGAATATCCTCTCGCAAATGTACCAAAAGATGAATTTTGATTTTATCCAAAATTTTTGAAGGTGCCACATCCCCGAATGCATCTAGGACATTTCCGACAAGTATATCCAGGTCGCTCTTCACAATAAATTTAGTACCGTGAGGGCCGGAATGAATGAGCTTACATACCAGATATTGATCTAAATCTTTGATTTCAGGAGTCCAAAGAAGTGGACCCAGCATACCGACTGACCGGATGAGTCTGAAGTGCACTGGACCAAGTTTTGCAAAGTTGTGAACATGAAATGGTAGAATCTGCATCAGTGTTTTGAAATGCTTTCCAATGAGATTGTTTCGGTACTGAACCATGTAAGCTGCTTGTATAGCAGGCACCGTAAGTCCATCAGTATCTGTGGACTGCAGTCGGATTGCGAGAAGTTCCAGATCCTTTTCTGGCATTACTGAATGTGACATGTACCAAACATATTTCACTATTCCAAGAAGAACTGTGTGAAGAATTTCAACAGGTGTATCTTGAGATGGATCCAGGCCTGAATAATGGTATTAAATTAAGTGATCATGTCAATGTAGAAGATGTAGCACCATCCACTGAGGCACATACCTGTAATATCCAACAGTGGATTCATTTTCTCACCCGGCTCGCTTTCCAGCCAGTCATTCAATCTTGTAGTGATTTCTTCTCCTGACAATTTATCTTCTGCCTTATAAGCCCGTGACTTCGAAAGAAGTTTTTCAATCCAAGTCTGTGTGATCTTGTCCTTGGTACCTGACTGTGTCTGCATCTTGGTTACATTGGCTTCAACCCCCGTCATTGCAGCACACATTTGGTTCCAGAGCTCGCTTTTAATTTCTTGAGCTGATCGTTGAAGCGATTTCTGATACATGGATAAGAATCAATTGTGTCAAAGTAAAAGTCATTATACATACATTATCACAGAAAAAGCAATGATACCCATCTGGTGTTTCAGTTTCGCTATGATGCCCGCCAACCTTACATTTTCTGCATGGGTGACTAGAGTTACCCCCCATTTGCGAAGCCTCCTCAGCTTGAGCAGGGTTGTCTGCAGGAAGAATGGGGACACGAAATATAGTCCGACACATCTGTCCTGTGGCTGCATTGAAGCAGCGCATTGGATTGACTTCTGTTTCTCTGAATATTTTTCCATAAGTGCAAACAGTATTTTCACACAAAAATGCTTACTTGAGCTCATCGCGGATACTTTGAAATTGCTCTAAGGGGGTGGCATTGGGTGATGTAGAGACAAAGTTCACAAAATACTCCTGCTGCAACATCTGACCTGGAAGGGATCCATTCAATGAATATATATTGATATGTTTGTTGTATTGCTTTGATTTGTTGCCTGAGACATCATCGCACCAAAGAGGGATCATCACAACATAGAGATCCTCCCCTCCAGCAAGTTCTCGGAGAGGATTGGGCATTTGAGGTGCATACTGGGAGTCAGATCTCCACCGGACTGAGTCTCCAATCTGTGCAACAACATCCTCATGGTTATAAATGAACATGAATGAGGGAAAGGTATGTTGTTCATTGGTAATAACCCAACCATCCTGCACGTTGGTTCAAGTTACAATGAAATTGAAAAAATGTGTAAAACTTACCGATGTCACATTAACCAATGAGCAATCCGAGCTAAGCTCCTTTTTTCCTGCAGTGCTCACATATATCCAATTATGTGGAATAACATATACTCCATTGGAGAGTTGAGCCACCTCTTCAATCCAGAACTGCTTGAGACCTCGAGAAAACATTGGGGTCAGCTGGGAAGGTGAGAATTCTGTCCAGCGATCAAACTGCCAGATTTCACTCCGAGGTCCATCTGTTCGCTCTGGATACAGGTTTATATGAGGCGCAACTTGAGGATTTGCAAAGTCCTGAATAAGCATACATTAATGATAACTGTAAGTAAGATTCAAGTATTGCTTACCTTTGCAATACTATCTCGAAGAGGTATTGAGTGGTAATGATTGCTGAAATCGGAAACATGGGCCTTCGGTTTGAATCCACACTCGTTCTGTAATTCTTCCTGAAACTGTCGAAATTTAGTGAACGAGGGAACATCAGAAACTCGAAGTTCTTTGAGCATCCAGATGATGAGCTTCAGTGATAGACTCGACAAGCGCAAACGCGGAAGATTATCAAGTATATCCAGAAGCATGGTCTATACTGTGTGAGAACATGAAAAATGCGAGAGGAATGGTACATACAACTTTGCTTGGATAGGGCCGGTACATTTCATCATTGAACAAAGTCTCACTGCCAATGTCGCACTCGAGATCATCATCTAAACATAGAATTTTAATTAACAGAGACAATATTCCAAGCTACTCAAATACCTTCTGCTAACAGATCTTCAGGTTCATCTTCATCTTGGCCAAATTCATCTATGTGAACTGCTTGAGCAAGAAGAGCTTCAAATTGCTCTCTCAGAGTTGAATCAATATCGGATTCATGTAGCGACTCTTCGGGATACAAAAGTAAGTCACTTGGAACCACTTCAGCATGAGTCTCAGGCTCCTGGCTTTGCAAGAGCCTGTCTGCAATAAACATATTGCGAGGCTGCATTGGAGGTTCCAATTGGACTTGGTTTGGCTCCGTAAGCGGAATCTGTCCAATCCAAGTCCGTTCATACCTCTCGCGCTCAAGTCTTTCTAATCGATGACTCTCGTTCTTCTGGGCAAGATTCTGCTTGTGTTTTGCAGTATCAAGATGA
Source organism: Lentinula aff. detonsa (assembly GCA_027886325.1). Taxonomy (NCBI): domain Eukaryota; kingdom Fungi; phylum Basidiomycota; class Agaricomycetes; order Agaricales; family Omphalotaceae; genus Lentinula; species Lentinula aff. detonsa. The sequence continues at coordinate 2,593 of MU793765.1, read as the reverse complement.
TCTTTGGCTGATTTTCGCTTCATCCAAGGTGCATCACATGGATCGACTGCAAAACAAATCTTGCACCGACACAAATCATTTGCTTCATCGATCTCAAAGTCTGGCTAATGCTTCAGCCCAAAAATCAAAGACGAACATCAAATTGACTTACCAGGACCAAGAGACTTTTTCTTTGGTGCCATCGCTGTACTCAGTGTGCTTCTGTATATTCAAAAAGCAAACTCGAATGGCTGTGTATGAGCAAGTCAAAATCTTTGTTTATTGAAAGCCATTCCAAATCAGGACTCGGATGTGCACCTTCCAAATTTAGACTTCGAATCCACTCGTATCCTTTTGTTCAGTCCAACAATGCAAATTGGTGAACTTGAAGGAACAAATACACTTGCATTTGATTAACGAGCACATTTCTCTCTTCTTTACCACCACCACCACCAAGCTCTTAATTTCTCAATCTTGCCGCAATGTCATTGGCATCAAGACTGCAAGCCCGACGTACACAGTCTGCATCTCCAGCATCATTCTCCTCACCTGATCCTGATTGTGGAGTGTTGCGGCAAACTGAGAATTTACCTCAACCTGGCTCGACACCACTCAGTCTGCCACAAACCTCACTTTTTTCAGACAATATGTTTGATGGTCATGGAGCCGGGCTGGGCGAGGTCAATATTTCAGCAATGAGCTCATCATTTAAAGGAGGCTCAATGTGGCCCAACTCCAGTGCATCATTTGATCCGATGTTTGGAGAAATGGGGAATGGGACTGGGACTGGGACCGCCAGTAATGCAGGATTCATAAGTGCACAGACAGTGAGCATGGATCTCAGTCCAGCCTTCATCGCACAGTTGAAGATCAAGAGTCAGCATCTTCCTCCTGCTGCAAAGGCAGCTCTGGAAACCTACCTTTCAGTGCGATAATCATTTTTTTTCTTGCTCACTTCTGATAGATTTTATTCCGCCAGGCTCCATCTCTTGCAGAACGACTTGCACTTCATTATATTCAGAACCTCTCAATTGAAAATTCATTGCAGCAACAAGCCGAAAATCAAGAGGCCAATTGGGCTGTCTCCCCCACTCTCAAGGTATCCATATCCATTTGGTTTCGGATGCAGCTTATTTGATTTTTGTATCAGAAAACTATCGCAAAATTTGCTAAGGCATACATGCTTTCATCAACGGCAAGATATTATATCAAGTGCTCACCAGAACGGATAATTGTTGTGCGCAAGATTTCCTTTCCATCATTCAGAACTATCTGACCACACTTTCAGTCTGCCATGCGTAGCACTGGAGTGAAGAATTTGCCAAGCGAGGATGATGTGTCCGGGTGTGATATACTCAAATCCGCTGCATCCCGGGCTCTTGTTACAGTTCGCTCGCAAATCAAAGACACGGTAAAATTTTGTTATTTGGTGTATCTGCTGACATGAACTCATACTCTATATAGATTGTATCGACTTCCGAGCATGCAAAAGGCTCTGACCAGCTCCCAGCTGATAAATGCGACTTGGGATCCCTTGCAGAATTGTTGGTATCAAACCTGAAAGAGATACCAGTTTCTCTCGCACTCATGCAACGATTGGCAGTGATGGTATGTTGTCCTCAAGTCACATATACAATATTCTCATTTTTTACAGCGTGATGTTCTGAGCAACCATCCTGATCTTATCAGTGATAATGCGCGTGGATTCTGGCCTCAAGTTGACATAGAGATGGCAGGTATATACGGAGCTGGACTTGAGACTCCAAGAGGTCAACAGGACATACTCAGGTGAGTTTTCAGTCATCTGCAATTGCATCGTTCACTCACTGTGATTCAGTGATCTGCATCTAGTATATCAGATCGACACTGAAACACATGGGCCTCCGAAAGTGTCCCCAGCAAATATCGGCGATCCGAAATTCCATTGGCCCAAATATGTGCAGAATATCAACTCTCTTGCATTGAAAGCCACTATCACCATCACGGATGACACTAATGAGAAACGGGGCATGAAGCGCAAGAATGGCTTCCGACAAGGTGGCCGTGCTCACAAATCCCTGGCTAATGAAGATGATGACGATGGCGAGGATGATGAGTCTGTCAAGGATTAGCTATATCTACATACATTCGTTGTAAAGACTGTTATCTGAATTACTATCTTTTTCTCTCAATCTTTTATTTTCTAAATGAGCAATGGGCGCATCGATAAGCATGAGCTGCCGGAAAATTTACAATGGATACTGAGCAAAATGCTACTCAACTCTGGTAAGAACTTACCTCTATCTGATCGAATTCACAGAGGCAAGAGACGATGGTGCGACATTACACAGAGGTGAGCTATTGACATCAAAAAACGGTCCTTGTCAGAAAGAGGTCAGTTTGATTGGCAGGACGTAGCATGTTCTGATGTTCATCTTATCTCAGTTACAGCAAAAGAAAGTGTCATCAAAATGCTATTGTCCAGACGTTTTGTAGACGTCCCATGTGGTTTGCGGTGTAGGGTATCATGTCACATTTGGTAACGGTCAGGCGAAGTTCTTCTCGCCACAAGGAACGCACTTCCTGACAGGGTATGGGTCCGGAAGACTCTACCGCATTTTTGAAAAGAAAAATG
>MU793764.1:0-10133 GCA_027886325.1 Lentinula aff. detonsa | reverse complement strand
GCAGAGGAAGAGCAGATGCGAGCCGTCGCTTTAGCGAAACTAGTAGAAGAGAATAAGAAGGAAAAAGCAAAAGCCGCGAAGGAATTGGAGAAACGTCAGAAAACGATCTCGAAACCAACCCGTCCCGATGTCGAAGTTTCAGTCCCGACAACCAGCCCGCGGCGTAAGGCATTTAAATCCAAGGCCATAATTTCCGACGAATCGGATGATGAGATGATAGAGCAGCCGCGGGAGGTGATTCCCAGAGGTACCAAACGAAAGAGAACGATCAAAATGATCGCGAAGGTGAGTGATAATTCGTTTGGGATGATCGTTACTAACTCCTCCATAATGGTAGGGTATGAGTTCTTCCGAACCCGATGGTGATAAGGAACCTGTTCCGAAGCAGGTAACACAACCCCCTTCCCAGAATTCGCAACCCCGTTCCGCCTGTTCCCGCTGCATTATGATCGGGCGTCCCTCCGAATGTCGACCCCAGTCCACGGGACGACAAGCTCAGGCGTGTGCGGTATGTCACCAACAGCGCCAGCGATGCAGCTGGTCTGGGGATAACGCCGCTCGTCGGTCGCGGGGTAAACGGGTCAAAGTGGATGAGGATGTTTATGAGGGACCCGCCGCGAGAGTAGGTGAACGGAGACGGAACGAAGGAACGGAGTTGGCGGAGCAGTTGTCGAAGATCGCGGAGCAAAACCAGGACTTGGTCAAGCTCCTCCGACAATCGCTAGTTGTTCAGGAACGAATGTTAGGAGTGATGGTTAGGGCCGAGAGAAGGGTAATGGAGGCAATGGAAGACAATGATAAAGGTGAAGGCGAAGATGAAGATGAAGATGAAGATGGTGAAGGGGAAGAGGATGAAGAGGAAGAAGAGAAGAACGACGAAAAGAGGAGAAGCGAGATTCGTGAAGGGAAAAAGTGCGCAGAGTAAACTCCGCAATGGACTACTTTAGTTACTCTACTCGATTGCTCTTTTATTTTTTTGTAGTTTTGTTTTTTGTTGTTGTTTTGTTGATAATGATGATAGCGTTTTGATCTTTTGTTTGTTGTTGAGTTTCATAAGTAAGGGGAATGACGGAAATGAGGATCGCGGGGATTTTCGGGAAAACGGAGGAATTTAGTATATAAGTCATGGATCGTCGCGACGATAATTGCCGCGGGGAAGAATGAATGTTGAGGGAATCATGATTAATAAGTAAATGAGGTGAGAGACGTGATAGAAATGAGGAGGAATCGATGTATATGTAAGGGAAATAAGTAAGGATCATAATGGACCAGGTTTGTGAGGATAACGAAGGTGGAAAGCCAGGACAAGTTCGTCCGCGTGAATTTCGTTCGCGGCGACCCAGGAGAATTCTTCGTCCGTACCTTCGTATCCTGCCCAACGAATGTAGTATCGTAAAGGACATTTTTTGTATCATCGATCCAATTTTGAGTCCAATACTTCCGCGATGTTGTATTCTTCCTCGCTGTCGACCTCCACAGGAGGCGGCGGAGTTTGAACGCGATCGGGAATGGTGTTTGGTTTGTATGGCTCTAGTTGGGATACGTGGAAGACGGGGTGGATACGGTTAAGATAGGATGGGAGTTGGAGTTTGTAGGATAAAGTACTGACTTGTTCGAGTATGGTGAAAGGTCCGAGGTACTTTTCGGCGAATTTGTCGGTGGGTCGCGTTGTCCGGATGTGCTTTGCCAGCACATAAACCTGTGAATTAATAGGGAATTCAGGGTGAGTGATACGTTTTCGGTCCGCCTGCTCTTTGTATCAAGCTTGCGCGTTAGTAATTTTGTCTCGGAGGAAAGAGTGAAGCTCATCAAGATTTACCGCGAAGTCCATTGCTTGGTCGGAGCGAATGTCAATTTCGGGCCTTACCGTGATGTTAGGGTGATAGCCTTTGTTCGCGAAGAACGGAGTTAAACCAGTCAATGCATTAGGAGCATTGTTGTACGCAAACTCCGCGATCGGTAGGAGTTTCGCCCAATCGTCCTGTTGATATGCACAGTAAATCCGGATGTACTGTTCCAGAGTTTGGTTGACTCATTCTGTTTGTCCATCGGCTTCTGGGTGATATCCTGAGGTGAAGTGAAGTTTCATGGAGAGAGCTTCACCGAGAGCGCGGAAGAAAGCAGACACGAATTCTGAACCGCGATTGGATGTTACGTGGTTCGGAACTCCGTGCTTGGAGAAAACGTGATGGACGAATAACTCCGCTAATCCTTCAGAGGTGATTTTGTTGTTAGTCGGAATAAAGATGCCTTGTTTGGAGGCTCGATCGACGACGATGAGGATTGCTGTATGTCCATCGGAGGAGGGGAGTTGTTCGATGAAGTCCATCGAGATTGAATCCCATGGTCGGGCGGGAACCGGAAGAGGTTTGAGGAGACCGTAAGGTCGGTGTCGACGGGGTTTGTTTTGTCCACAAACTGTACATGAGCTGACATAGTCGCGAACAAATTCCCAAATCTTCGGCCAGGTGTAAAGGCGTCGGATTGATTCGAGGGTCCGGTTCTGTCCAAAATGACCTGAAAGGGGGTGATCATGAAAATATTGTAGAATTTTAAGGCGAAAATTAGCATGGTTAGGAACATAGATGCGATTATCAAGTTTTAGCAGTCCATCATCACCTACTATCCAACAAGTATTTGAATCGTCTTTAGCTAGGGCTAAGCCCGCGATTGCTTCCGGATCCTGTTCAATAGAATCGCGGATGGTGGAATGGAGCGATTGCAAGTCCATTACAATTGCAGCGCGAAGCACGGGGCCTTCTAGAAAAGTTGCTCGAAGTGAAGTGGTTAGTTGTTCATTGGTAAAGATAGGTCTGAAATTCTGCGGGTTAACTTGCGCGTAGCCGGTATCCCCCTCTTTAGGATAGACGTCCCAGCGTCTAGTAAGGGCATCGGGTTTTGCACCCAACTTACCCAGATGAAAACGGATCACCATGTTGAACTGGTGAAGGAATTCTGACCAACGGACTTGTCGCCGCGTGAGGATTTTGGTGGTCGATAAGTATTCGAGATTCTTGTGGTCAGTAACCACATCAATCGCGTCGCCTGATCCTTCGAGATAGTGACGCCAAGCTTTGAAAGCCTCGAAAATAGCGAGGAGCTCTTTGTCATGAGTGTCGTAGTTAAGCTCTGCAGCTTGGAAGGTTCGGGATAGGAAAGCGATTGGATGAATCTCTCCGTCCGGTAGGAGGATCGAGAGGATCGCGGCTAGCGCGTAGTCCGACGCGTCGGTTTCGACGATAAGGGGTAGGTTAGGTTGCCAGTGTGCGAGGATGGGAGCATGAACGAAGCTGTCCTTGAGTTTGTCGAACGCTTCTTGGCACTCCTTGGACCATAACCATGATACGTCCTTTCGCGTGAGCCACGTCATCGGGAGTACGATTTCGCTATAATTATAAATAAAACGTCGATAGAAATTAGCAAAACCTAAGAAGGATTGAACGTCTTTGACTTTGCGGGGAACCGGCCAGTCAACAATAGCTTGAACTTTGTCTTTCGACATTGTTAAGCCCTCCGGAGAAAGAATATAACCAAGATACTCGACCGTATCTACACCCCATTCACATTTGGCGAGGTTCGCGAATAATCGATATTTTTGGAGTCGACGGAGAACCTCACGGACATGTTCGCGATGAGATTTCTCGTCGTCCGAGTAAATAAGTATATTGTCGATATAGACGATAACATTAACATCTAAAAGGTCAGCAAAAATATGATTGACGAATCGCTGGAAGGCCGCGGGAGCGTTAGTAAGGCCAAATGGCATAACCTTCCATTTGTAGGAACCCCAACGGGTCCTGAAGGTGGTTTTCCATTCATCGCCTTCTGCGATTCGAACTAGATGATATGCGTGAGTGAGGTCAAGTTTGGTATAAAACTTAGCTTTCTTAGGAGCATCCAAAAGATCAGAAATAAGAGGTAAAGGATAGCGGTCTTTTTTGGTGATGTTATTAAGACCGCGGAAGTCTACACAGAGACGGAGTTTACCATCCTTCTTCAGAACAAAAAGTACCGGAGCCCCGTGAGGAGAGGTGGATGGTTGAATAGCACCTGTTTCCAAGTGTTTGTCGATAAACTCGCGAAGAGCTTCAAGTTCCTTTGCAGAAAGGGGGTAAAGGCGACCGATCGGGGGTTCGGCGCCAGGCTCCAAATCAATTTTGAGGTCGTAAGGGCGGTGCTCTGGCAGTACTTCAGAATCCACTTCGTCAAATACGTCGGCGAATTCCGCATACTCCAGCGGTAAGCTGGAAGTATCGGTCTTCGTCTCCGCGGAGTTGGGTGAGGTTGAAGCAGCTCGCGCTGAGACTTCAGAATGGATCGCTCGTAGTAAGATAGGTTCGCATTTAGCGGCCTTACATGCGCAGTTGAAAAGGACCATGTTTACTAGAGCGATGTCGACTTTGGGATTTTTGAGCTTGGAAGCGGCCAATTGAGCGACCGAGGGATAGGTGTAGATGGGTTCAAAGAGGAATTTGTCCGATAACGGATGAGGTGAGGGGCGAGAGCGCGATTGTGAGGAAGGGCGCGAAGTCTTCTTCAATCGATTGGGGTGAGGCTGATCCGGCGCAGGATCAGTTAACTCCGGAGATATCTCTCGCGGAGTTGAGGACGTCGGGGTGAGGGACTCAACTTGCTTAGTGGAACGGAAAGTGATGTTTCGAGATACCCAGTCAATCAACGGATTGTAGCGGGTTAAGAAACTGTAACCTAATACAGCTTTGCAAGAGGAGTCGAGTGAGGTGACATAGAATGTCAGTAGTAGCAGCTCGCCAGAGGGAAATCGAATGTTGAGAGTAGTGGTCTCGACAATTGGCTTAGGTGACAATGAACCATCGAAAAGGCGGAGATTGATTGGAGAGATGGGTGAAGTGGGTAAACTATTTGCTTTTACAAAAAGCGAGTCAATAAAACAGTCAGTAGAACCAGAATCAAGTAAAGAGATAAAAGATAGCGTCGCGGCGGAGGAATCGGAAGAATCGCCGCGAGCCGGTAAATCTAAAGTTAGCGATAATGTGAAAGATTGTTTGTTATATGAAAGAGTGGACGCATTGAGTTTTACTTCCAGCGTGGTACGATCTGAATCAACGCAACTCCCGTGTCGTACCGGGGTACAGGAGCTGCTGATCAGTTTTCCGAATCCACGGAAGTTGTCTCTATGCTCTCCTGCATCTCTGCAGCTCGGCCTCGAGTCTCACGAGCCTTCTTCCACTCGCAATCTTCAAACCTATGCTTCCCGCCACAGAAACCACAAAGACCCAACTTCTTCCGGCGCTCCGCCTCACTAGGGAGTTTGCCATCGGAACCTAGGTTAGCAGCAATCAACGATCGCGTCGATGCTGAAGTCATCGAGGACGAGTGGTTGCCTCCGCTAGGCTTACCTTGTTTTCCCGATCCTTTAGTTGAGAAGGCCGCGGAGGAGGGTGATGGCGAAGAACTTGGCGAGTTCTTCGAGGAGGTAGTCGACGCCTTCGAGAATGAAGTCGCAACCAAGGAACGGGCATTTTCACGTTTCCGCTCTTCTTCCCATCTCCAGTACCGATTGTCCACATGAAGGACTTCTTTCCGGTAGTCTGCGAAATTAGCGGGCTCTGGAAGACGGGCCATTTCGTCTTTGATACGGCTTGCCAAGCCGCGTTGATATGCCCACTTAAGGGCTTGGGAGTCCCAGTTTGTAGACGCCACGAGAGTGTTGAAACGGATGTTGTAAATCCATACGTTGTCGGATTCCTTCATCCTCAACGTCCCGAGTTTGTCCTCGGCCTCTCCCTGCGCGTCGTACATACCAAAATTGTCCTGTAGTTCCTTCACCAGCGACGCAAAGGAGGACATCCAGGCGGGCATCTCCGCGAAGTTCGGATCCAAAATGTCCGGTTCGAACCACTCCTTTGCGGTGCCACCTAGATAAGACAACGTATAGTTGATCTTCCTTTGATCAGTAAAATACGTTGGGCGGTCAATAAAGACCAAAGATAATGAAACAAGGAAACTCTTCAGTTTCCGCGGGTTAGTACCGTCGAAAACTTCCGGATCCTTGACTTTTGACCTTGCAGTCTCTGTTGGTCCACGATTTTGATTTGTGGATAATTCGGTAATAGCACCTCCCAGATTGTCGAGGGTGCCTCTGAAGGTGGTGAACAGCTCAATGATTTGCTGTTCTGCAATGTCGGTTCGATTGCTACCTGGTCCCGCTGGAGGACTCCTAGAACGGCTAGGTCCGCAGGAGCTTGGTGGTGATCCCGGTCCACCAGGGCCTCCTGGTCCTCCGGGTGGTCCTTCGGGATCAGATCCCTCAGGGTCCGGATCTTCCGGGTGGTCTGGTAAGTCAGGACTTACCTCCTCAATTTGCTCTGCGATCTCATGTTCTTCAGGAACCTCAGCGGGGATGAGGGATGAAGACCAATCCCGCGAGGGACCAGCCTGGGTAGTTAATTGCTGACGCATTCTGTCAGCGAGGGTGAGAGTTGTCGGAGATGGGGGGATGGCCGTCTCCAACGTTGGTATTGCCGTGCGATTGCTACGCGGCGTTCGTACCGTGATTGGTTGCCCATCAGTGGTGTAGAGTACTTGGTACTTGAATTTGGCTTGGTCTGGTGAACCAAGAGCATGAAGGTTTGACACCCGTACCATTGCGGGTTGGCTTGGGGCTGGACCGAAAGCATTGGTACGCCTACGGGAAAGTCCCATTCCAGAGATAGACTCGGCGAACGGCGCAAAAGCCGTCGCATTGGTAGCAAAAGGATTTGCCATGACTGGCTCCTCCTGAACATTGTCTGAGTCTTCTGTGGTGGTACGAGCACGTCTGCTCCTGGTGTTGACCATTTTGGGAAAGAAAGGATATATGGAGGAAAAGGAAGTGAAAGGTGATGGAATACGATGTGCCGGGTTTCAGTTTAAATATACTGTTATGATCATGCACGGGTCGTAGGGATAAGTTGGATCGCAGACTATAAGTCCGCGGGGTAAAAGACCGATCACCAAGATAAATCCTGGTGAGGGTGAAGTGAACCTACGGAGAGGTCGTCGGACGTTGACGCTACTATTAATAGCGTCCCCGACACGTCGTTGTCCGAAAGCGAAGTTGAGGGTAATTCCGATCGCGGGAGAAACTCACGCGATCGTACTTAGGGTGAGGTTTGAGATTTAACTCTATTTGAAATACACTGTCAAAGTGCGCTATCAAAGTCGATATTTAAACTAGGGACCAACTATTCTACTCTCGTAGCTTTATACAGTACTCGCTACCTAAGGGTCGCTAAGTGATAGTATCCTAGAATAGTATGGTCGAACATGAGGAGAATAAAAGGGGAAAGTATAAAGGAAATGATATAAAAGGATATATGAGAAATTGGCTAAGTGTGAGGGGTATAAGAGCCAAGTGTAAAAGGATCGCGGAGGTAAGCTCCGCGACGGAAGAAAATAGAGAAGTCAAATACCGGGGAATGATCGTCGGGCCCGTGGGAGCTGAACTTGGCATGGTTGTAACAGCCAGTAAATTCAAAAACCCTTTTTCTTCTCACTCACAGCAATCCATTGACCTTTGCGTACCCGCCCTCCCAGCTTATTTCCTTTCTCCAGACAGACCCAGACCTTATCACCCCACTCACGTAAATCCTGTAAGTCAGGTTTCTTACCTGTCACTGCCTCTAGCAGAGTTTTTCTATCAAGAGACTTTGTTGAAGTGCGGTTCAAGACCCAAACTGCATGGCAAGCCACTATCAACCACCGAATTGGAGTACATTGCCGCTACACATGCTATGAAAGAAGGTCTCTGGCTCTGATCTCTCCTCACCCAAGTCTTTTGTCCCCTCCATGACCCAACAACCCTTTTTTCTTATAATCAATCCACCATTGCACTTGCAAAAGATCAACAATACCACGCTCGTACAAAGCACATTGATATTCGATATCATTTCATTCAATGGGTGGTCAACGGGGGATCATTCCATCTCATCTATTGTCCAACTGATGATATGGTTGCAGTGTTATATTCATGCGATATTGGTTCCGCAATATACGCGTTGGTCATTGCTATCACTTCGCTAAGTACTCACTTCGCGCTCTTACACTTCGCTCTCTTCGCTGACTTCGCGTCACACTACTGATATGTTCGCTTGTTCATTTGTTCACTTGCTCATTATGTTTCTATCCTTTGTTTCGTTTCTCTTATTGTCTTTTACATCTCCTTTTATTCTATTGTCTTTTTCATTCCTATTGTCATTTCTTATCTACACGTCTGACATACGAGATAGCGAATTAGTATAAATAGGTAGCATCAAGTATGGTAGACTTTAGTTTTGAAATCGACTTAGATTGACTCCGAACGCTTCCTTCTAAAGTCAACTACTATCCTTTTATTCGCTTCGCTAACAAGCTTCGCTCGTTACTTCGTTGGACTGCGCGGTGTATAGAGGTGTTGCTAATAGCTTCGCCGAAGTCCAATCTCGCTCGGAGGTTGTCAAGTCACTTCGGGATTCGTCTGATCAATATTTCGCCCGAAGGTCTTGCACGATCTTAACATGCAGACATTCTAACAAAAGCTCTGCCATCTGCAAAGGTAAAGCACTTTGCTTTGGAACCTGGACTAGGCTTGCTTTGAGGGGGAGTGTTGGAGATACAGCCATTGGTAGATACGGGCATCAGTGTGTATCAGCAAAGCGCCCTAGTCAGTTCAATGTTATTCACTTATCTGTTATCTACGTTTATCACAGAGGTCATCTCCACGGAACTATTTTCTGTTGCTAATATTCAGTCGGCATTCCATTATTATCCCCCAGAGTTTATCTTTTGCTCTGGGGTGAGTTCCATTCATTTATTGATATGTCTACTATATACTGATAGCTTCGTAGTGTATACTAATGACGTACATCGTTAGGTACTTACTCAATACAGAGTTTATCTTTTGCTCTGGGTATATACTAACAATGTATATCATTAGGTTTAACACGAGTGTTCTATTCTGCACCCTCATTCCTTCTGCCATCAACTGATATAGTACAACATGAGGTGGGTGAAGACTTAAAAACCTAAAACAAAACCAGGATGCCTAAATTGTAGTCTGCAATTTGTTTTGGGGTCAAGTAAGGACCTTGGCTAAGGGACATGTGCAAGTCACATTTTATGTACAAATAAAAATAAATTATTAATTTATCTACACGCCATCAGTAAAACTGACGCGCAAACACTTATCATGTCCAATGCACTCTTCCAATTTAGCTCAGATGCAGGTCTACACCTGTGCTGCCAGCGTTCTGAGCAAGATCCTCACTTTTTGCCCCATGATTACTCTCCTGGTGTAAATGCGCAAGTTTTTCTTCCTGTGATAGCAAAAGTTCATGTCTCGGTTGCTTTGACACACAAGGGGATAGAGATGCGGTCTCCACATGTCCTCTTTTGAGAGGACTTGCATGAGACCTTACTGAAGGGGTAGCAATGCCTTCATTCTCCTTCAGACCTTGGATCTGGAATTTTCCAAAAGAAGATGCATTTCCATTGGTAGAGTAATTCAAAGGAGAGTTGGTGCCGATCTGCGCAGTTGATGAAGGTAAGGAGCCAAGAGTATGTCTTGATAAAGGAGTGGATGGTGTGGATAAGTGTTCCCGAGAACTGTACGTGCTAGGGGACAAAGAACTTGTAAAAAAATTCATTACTCAAGGAAGAATTATAAGAATGAGGTGTTCTATTGGGAGTATGACTATGTTACGGTTATGCCTCCGGACTTCCGTATATAGCTTCCGGCTTCGGACAGGGACTTGGTAACATTCATATTTACTTCCGAGGTCGATTGCTTCGATCGAGTCGTACGAGGCATTCGGTTATCGAATGCTAAGTGCTCCGACTTTATTGTCTTTTTATTTTATATTGATGACGTCGGATTATATTAGTTATTGTCTTTTACTTACAGCTCTTATTGTTATAGATTTAACAATTAGGAATACAGGTATATAAGCTGTAGTATCTTGTACATAGTTCCTCAGTTTAAATATCAACTTAGATTGCTGCTGAACTCCGTCCGGAACTCTCTCTTCTAATCGTCTAACGATCGCACTATAACCGATCGTTATCCGGACGTCTTTACACTCTTACTCGTCACTCTGAACATTCACCGAACCGTACGACGAAGCGGGGGCACTACC
>MU793763.1:0-10150 GCA_027886325.1 Lentinula aff. detonsa | reverse complement strand
GCGAAGAAATATATCTGTTTAAATATGGTGATTAATGCGATTAACGAGGAATGGTTAACGTCTCCGGTGATTAAGTAAAACTGTGCCGAATTCTTATCTTCTCAAGCTCACCATTCATTCCCTCTGCTTCTAGCCATGCTCATGGCTTCGGAATCCATTCGCTATTGGTTTCCTCCTTCGATATCCTTCCTACTCCTTGGCTACAACTCGTTGCATTAGTGATGTTCAAGAATGACTCGGCATTATTCACTACAAATTTTGGCACTATATGGCTCTTATGTACATAGCCTCAATTGCAAATGCCACCATTCAGGCGGCTGTTACACACAGTAGAATTCTATAAGCTATGTCTAGGAATGTGAGTAGTGCTAGTCTTAATTTTTGTTCTATATGCTCATAATCCTTTTGATGGCACAAGCAATGTGATGATGACATTGCTGTAATGGTTAGCCTTTCACCTCATCTTCAAGAAGTTGCGTTGGATCCCAGTCGAATCCAGGTTATGGTCAATGTATCGCCTAGTAACAGTCCTCGTGGTGAGCTCGAGACTGGCTCTCACAACTTTTATCGTAATCATCTAGACGTCTACGTTCGAGATATGGTCGGGTGGTTCTTTGCTTGTTCTGAAAACAGCCGCTGGCGGCTTTTGTGTTTGGCGTGTTTTGAATGGTGAAAAACCAGAAGAGGTCTATTATTCGCATCTTATTCGCGTCTCCAAATACACACCTTACCTGAAGTGTAAACTCTCGAGCCGGATTTGCTCCTATTGCGCGACACTTCTTTGTGCTTCATCCGAGGACCTTGTCGACTCTGACGGAGAACTCTGAGGGGCTTCAAAGCTTGATTTTTACCTTCAATGAGGAATTCATTATTGGGAATCAAGTTACTCGAGGATACGCAACTTTCGTGCTACGGCGTATCGTACCAGACTACCTGCAATTGCTGTCAGAAAAATCAAGGCTATCTATCCGCCTATACGTATTATTCAAATCTGCATTTTGCTTCTCGCAGTTGTGGTACGAGGAAGCTGACGATCAAAGACAAGGATCGAATTTGACCGTCATAATTTTAGATGAGAGGATTTTTTCAATATCCGACTCGGGCCATGAGGCTACACTTACTGCGATGAATTCGCAGCTTTGACGGCTATAAATTCAGCAACTGATTGGGATTCATCAAGCTTGACTTCGAATCATGGTATCTTCCCCTGGCTTTGTAGTGTTTCTATCATTAGCGGTCTCTCTTGTTGGCAAGTCTTGCTACTGATTTCTATGGTCCCATGTTGAACCCGATTCACCGGTTCAGAGTGTGGATTGGTATATCCTGCCTTTCAGGGTATTCCTGCAACCAACGCCGACCCCTACAATTTCAATGGGTCAACCACAGATTCTAATGTCATTGTTTCAACCGCGTTTCAAGTCGACCAGAAATCTGGAGCAAGTACAGATGCTCCGCCCAACCTGCCTGCTTCCAATACGACAGTTACTGCCATCGACGGTGAGGTGGTAAATGCCACTGTTCCTGCATCACGCAGAAGTCTTTCATTCGCAGTTGTCGACAATCAGATTTTGCAGAGGGGGGGTTCTGATTATACGCAGGTCTTCGCGGGCACTGGAACTGGTCGTCAAGATCGCGATGCTGCAATAATGGGGACAGCTTATCTGACCTACACCCTGGTCAACAATGCAACGTACAACGTTGCTGATTGTCTTGCCTTTTGTGATGCTACTTCTGGATGCGGTGAGTATCGTAAGACAACTCTGTTCCTGCATACTAATGATTTTTTCTAGCGTTCGTTAATCGTGAGCTGCTCATAATCATGAAATTGATTCCCGTTCACAGATATGCCCTTCAGTTTACTACGAATACAACAATGGGATGCTAGACCATGTCTACCCGCAGCATTCAAATCTCAAATGTGTCGCATACGGAGACATTCATTCTGCCAAAGAGAAATTGAACTTTGGCGGCCAATCTTTGTCCGACACTCCTAACGGTCCTTTGACATATATACAAGAAAGCAGTGGGTGGGCAAGCAAATCTTTGAGTGACCCCCCAACGCCAAAAGGTTATGATCCGCTCCCTGACTTGAACGGTGCCAATGAAGCTCCAGGTGTACGTTTTCATCTTTTCATTGAACTTGTTTCCTTGTATTCTCACAAACGGGCTTTAGTATATGGGTTTTGTCTTCCTAAACAAATATGATACTGAAGCTTGTGCTGCAATATGTAACAATCAGGACCCTGACAACGTTGGCGGTTCCTGTAAATATTTCAACATCTGGCGGGCTGTCGTAGATCAGGTTCCCACTACTTATACCTGTGCGCTGGTAAGCCAAGGTTACAATCCTGATCGATGCATATCTTATGCTCAAATTGTTCTAGTACTATATTCCTGCTGACCCATCTACCGCCACAAATTATGGTCAAGGCAACTTGATTGTTACTCAGTCTAGGGGATACAAGCGCATGAACTACGTCTCAAATGGAGGTTTTGAAGACTTTACCTGCGGTGGCCTGATATTCTGTTACACTGACAAGACCGAAGATTGGCTTGCTTCCTCTCCTAAGGATGGAGACTATGATGCTTCCATCTTTCACTACCAGCCATACGCTCATAGTGGCAATTCCGTTGCGTTACTTGGTTCTGCGTTCGGCCGCGACGGCTATACTGGAACCCTCACCTACGCTTCTGGCCTCTCTACCGAGCCGGACGTAGAATACGTTATAGAGTTTTTCCATTCTAGCTATTACTCTGGACAAGGCGGAGAGTTGGAAGCGTTTGTCGAGGTTTATTGGAATGGCAATCTTGTTGGGAGCATTCACCCTGGTTACAGCCAATGGAAGTATTACAAGTTCGTGGTTGTTGCTAAGGGCAATGACGAACTTGATTTTCGTGGAGGTAAAGCCCCCAGTTATGACTTCCTCGACGACATCTATGTCATGCGGGCTTAACTGTTGTGTTCTGCTCGGTCATCGTGATGGCTCCATTAAATAATCTTGTTTGTTTTCGAATCAATGATATATATAGTTTAGTCTTCAGACTTTGTGATTTACCTGTGCAAGGAAACTAACCAAATCCAGTACGGTCCTGGCGAAAGTTCTCGGTGAGCAGCAATGAGCATATAAAGACTCAGCTGATGAATTATTGTAGGCTGTATGAGATTCACACTTCATGCAAGACAAGACGACACTCGTTCGACTCCAGACCTCTCCTCAATCCTTGGTAACTGAAACTTGCAATTTATGTTCATGCTGACCGTGGAGCCGAGAATCTTTGATGTTTCTTGTTTCAAGGGCCAAGGAAAGCGTACTCCGAGGCCGAGATAGAGTAAAAGTCGGTCTGCTTTTCCATCCAGTCACATTACAGGATGCTTTCATTCACCTACCACCTTCTAACGCTTGCACTTTTGGCTGCAGGCAATACTTTCACTAACCGCGCAGAGTGTGGCCTAGTCCAATATCCAGCCTGTAGGGGCCTTTTCACGGGTAGTGCCGATATCTATGACTTCTACGGCACGACTACAGACCTCGAGAGCATTGCTCATGCTGTCTTTCAACGTACTCACCGATTATTTGGAGTAACAGCAGATTGTCCACCTAATCTACCTCCTGCGAGTACCATAGCCACCACTCTTGACGATGAAGTAGTAAACTCGGCTGTCCTTGTTCCCCGAAACCCTTCAATCCGAACCGTTGTACACCAAATGCTGCGAAGACCAACCTCCGACTACGTGCGGATTTTTGGCGGTACGGGGACTGGTCCCGAGGATCGTGATGCCTCGGTTGTCGGTGTATCCTATTTAACCTATACACTGGTCAACAGTTCAACATACAACATCGATGAATGCCTCGAGTTCTGTGATTCCATTCGTGGCTGTGGTCAGTATTCTCCTTGAAGATGACTTCCGCGGCCGTGCATTAACTGATATCTCTTCTTGGGGGCCAGTCTTTGTCAATCGTGAGTTCCAAAGTCGACGGCTACTCTATAATTCCACCAACACTCGATCTAGTTTATTACGAACACAACAATCCGTCGTTGGATCATGTATTTCCGCAGCGTTCACTGCTCAAATGTGTAGCGTACGGAGACGTGCACTTCCCCCACGCGAAGCTCGACTTCGGTGACCAGTCTATACCATCTGGCGCTGTCAATAATCAAGTGACAGCCACATCGATACAGCAAAGTACTGGATGGGCAAGAAAGTCGTATTTCAATCCCTCGACCCCGGATGGCTACGAGGCGCTTCCTAAGCTGGAGGGTGCCAGTGACGCCCCTGGAGTATGTTTTTTTTTTTGAACATGTTACTTCCGTGTGCTCATAGTAAAGGATCATCTAGTACATGACTTCTGTTTTCCTGAACCACTACGATGTGGACGCTTGTGCTACGATCTGCAATAATTGGCTTCCGGACGATGTTGGGGGTTTGTGTAAATATTTCAACATCTGGCGCGCAGTTGTAGGTGTTTTCCCGGTCACTTATACGTGTTCGATCGTAAGTTGCGATTCAGGATATGTTTCATTCACTGAATTCATTATTACAGTACTACATACCTGCCGAGCCATCTACGGCTGTTTATCCCGGGCAAGGCAACCTCACCGTAACCGAATCTCGGGGTTACAAGCGCAAGACCCACATCCACGACGGGGGTTTCGAGGATTATACTTGCAATGATCCGGCTACTGCATTCTGCTTCACCCATACAACCGATGCTTGGCTCGCCTCCTCGATTTGGGAGGGAAATTACGACGCTTCAATCTTTCACTACAAACCATATGCTCACACCGGAAATTCCGTAGCAATTCTTGGGTCTGCATTCGGTAGCGACGAATATCCTGGAACACTCACTGTCGCTTCGAGTCTTTCTACGGAGCCTGGCGTGAAGTACATCATTGAGGTCTTCCATTCCCGCTTTGGAGAAGATAGGGAGGTGAATGGATTTGTGGAGGTGTACTGGAATGGTCACCTTGTTGGGATCATCTATCCTAGGTATAGACAGTGGGAATATTATCACTTCGAAGTCATTGGTCGGGGCAACGATGAACTAGATTTTCGAGGAGGTCGAGCACCTAGCTATGATTTCATTGACGATATATCCGTTGTGCGGGCCTGAAGGGTTTGCTTCGTGCTGAGTACTTTTCAGTGTTCGTCTTCCTTCCAGCTGCTGTGTAAGCGGACAGACACGTAGAATACACATTGAATTAGGGATGAGAGATAGAGAACATAGAACGCGAAAAAAATAAGTAGCGGTCCCTTCCTCCAATAGTAATAGGTGGCAAATACATGTCCAATTTCATAATAGAATTTCAGCGATATCCAGAGTAACCATCATAGCCTGGTGCAACACCGTAAGATGGTGAAGTGTTTTCAGTAGCAGATGATTGGTGTTGCTGACCACCCGCTAGGGATGCTCGAACAGCGGCATAAGGATCAGCATATTGCATCGTCCGACTCACTTGGGGTCCTAGGTCAGGCTCGGGGAGAGAAGGAGGTGTGGCGGCAGCGGCAGGAGAGGTGCGTGCTGGAGAAGCAGCACCGAAGCCGGTAGGAGGAGGATCTGAGAAAGCACCATAAGCGTCCAAGCTCGGTCGCGAAGCAGGAGGTGCATAAGATGGAGCAGTATACGAAGAATATGCGGGCGTCCCGGAAGGAGCGCCTGAGTATTGGTTTGAATCGGAGAAAGGGTTCGCGGCTGCCGGGGCGACATTCAAAGGAACGCTGTTAGCGGGAGGAATATGCGTGTAACCATCATCTTCATCTTCATCCTGTGTTTGCCCGATATCATATTCTTCATCAGCAGGGTGTTCAAAGGGTGGATCACGAGGACCTAGCAGCTTTCCCTGACGCCAATTTATTATTAAGAGAATGGTCGAGGCTGCCCAAAATACTAGGTAGAACATCTGAGATGACAGCTTAAACAAGGTCGCCGACAAGACTTACCGAACGCAAGCCATAAAAAGATCGCAGCTGCTTTCTTGGTACTACACCATCCGGACAGACCAGACTTGAAGTCGTCGCCTTTACTAGCATGAGGGTCATTGTCGGGATTTTTGCATCCAGGTTCTGTCCACGCAGAGATAGTGACAATGAAGCTACGGCAAAGATGAGTACGTTCGAGTCGAGTAGATTGAAAGGTAAACTTGCGCAATCAACAAGCTCGCGATGGAACCTGTTGCAGTTAATATAAAGCCGACCCGGACTTCCTTGAGAGCGCGAGCGATTCGCACAAATTTGTCGTACTTTTCGTATAGAACAGGAATTACGAGCATGAATGTTGAGAGAAGCATACCCATGATCGTTATGAAAAGCGTGAATCCTGATAGACCAGCTACGAAAAGACGCGTGAACATCTGAGATGGTCAATGTAGTACGAAAGCGAGACGTACAAGGCCCTACACCCCATTTTGCTTGAAATGCCGCGACACTGGCAAAACAAGCCATGGCGAGGAAGTTGAAAAAGATTTGGGAGACATGGAAGACTATAGCTGGTTTGGAGATGATCATCTAGACATGATTGGTAAGTCTATCGCGTTGTGTACGAATTTCAATAAAGGAAAAAAAAGCATCCGACACCAACCCATAACCACACGACCCAGCCAATAGGAATGAAGAGCAGAAAAATGAGCGTGCCCGAATCCGCCATCCACCACGCCCTTCACTGCAAGCCCGCAGCAGACAGGAGACAATGGTTCAACAATCCAAAGAGAAAGTAAACATTGATTACGTCATCACGGGTATCAAGAGTGTAGACGGCGAGAATAAGAAGCCAGTCCACAACCAGTGTCGGGCGCAGGCAGTAGACAATGAAATGTAGCGATAGAATGTGAAGAAAATTAGAAGCGCTAGTAACTCACATCATCTTCAAAACCAATTGCTCCAGAACTGCTGATTCCTCCTGTTCCTCCAAATCCTGCTGGTGCCTTCTTAGACCGGCTAGGAACCACCTTCTTTATTCCATCCTTTACAGTGTCAAGGAAATCCATGTAGAAGTACGTATGTCAATATTAAGGCAGATTTTGGAGACGAATTGTTAGAAGTGTCGTTGCTGTCGAGCGTTGTTCGTATATATGTTGAAAGGAAGCTTCAAAAAGGCGCACAAGATAAACGTAAGAAAAGCTGTTGAGAGCAAGCGACCGCAGCAATGAGAAATTCACCGTGTACAGGTCGTACAGTACAAGAATGTCGGAAACTTATGCATGCGCAGAGTTGATGTCATCCAAAGCGGTGATGGAGCACAGCCATCGCCGTATATAGTAACACTGCTTTGCCCTTCGCCGGCGTTGCTGAAAAGAGTCCTAATGACCATCGAGTTCCCATATTATATTTTATTGTGTACAAGAATAAATATAAGTATCCCAAGCTCATAGCCGAATGGAGCCTTCATCACCTAAATCTCGTCCCCGAAGCTGAGCAGTGGAATCTGTTGCAGTCTGAGATTCATTTGGAGGACTGGTTTCGTCTTCTGGTCGTCGTGCTACGTAACTAATCGTGAGAAACATGCGTAGCAAACGAAGATAAAGATCGTACGAGCAGCAGCAGTCATCGGAGTAACGATCACATCGTCTTCTTCATCGTCGTCGCCTAGCATGAACGTTCTTTCTTCCGCTGTAGAAGAACCCGGCTCGTATTTCTTCACTGGCAGAGGCGCTGGTGGATTTGAAACAGAGGTCGCGGGTTTCGTTTGATTTTGATGACTTATGGGATTCATGCTTGACTGCCCTTTTGATGGCCTCACGAAACCACCGACAACCTCATCAGGCGCATCGAGAGCACTAGGAGGCTCTCCATTACCGACATCAACCTGAGCTTGGTGGCTGAATATATTCGTTCCCGAACCACTTCGAGCGTTGGTACGAGGAGTAGTCCGACCAGGAGGGAGCCGACTTCCGACACCAAATCCGACGTTGTCGTTTGAACGACCTCCCCAACTGCGCGGTACGTTTCCTCCCCAGCCACTTCCCTGGCTTCCTTCGTACAGCTGCCCCATTATGTCCCGGAACCAGTTCAAGGCTTGTCGACCGTGATACTTCATTGCTTCAATAGAGAACTGTGGAATCTGATCAAACCCGCGCAGTTGTAGAACGTAGCGATTATAGAGGGTCCCAAAGACGAGGTAGAGCATTACGAGGATGGTCACCCTATACAGTGTTAAGCATATCCGCAGAAAAATGCACTCTAGTTCGAGGACTTACAAAATAGCGAAAAATGCGAAGAATCCCCAAGGGCCACTGCTTTCACCGGTAGGGCAAGCATACTACGGTCCCAAAACATGAAATTAACACACACACAGATGATATACTTTCTTTGGTACGCACATGCGTTCTCCATTCAATAAAGAACACGCAGGCTAACTCGTCATTATGAGGAGGCCATTGAGCAGTGAGACGAGGAGTTCCTGATCCATAAACCGATGTATCGCAGATGAATTCGACGATAGTTCCTGCTCTATCATCTCTAGACTGGCCATTTTCAGATTTGCAGCGAGAACCGTTTTCCATGACCATCTTTGGGTTTGCGCCATTGGACAGGACGAGTGTCGTGTTTGTCTCACTGGCCAACATTGGAGTAATTAATTTGAACGAAATGATCAACAGTATTGACATACCCAATTGAAAAGCTACCGCGTTGTTTCTCGATGATTCCTCCAACTTTCGAAGTATTCGGTATATCTGACCCCCAGCTTTCGTAGGATACAGCTTTGCATACATTCATAACAATCTTGTGGCCTTGTTCCGTTTTGAATTCATAGTCCTTGCTGTGAAGTCCAATTACGTGTAAGTACTGCGTTTCTTGGATAAAATCGTGTACCTTGCCCTCAACGGACTGAGATCGTAATATGTTCCATCATTGGAGTGGACCGTACACTCCTTTTCATCAGCCGTTGCGGCTGAATTGACAGGTGTAGAGAGATACCGCAACGCAAGGAAGACTGTCCAACACCACAATGGAAGCATTGCTGTGAAGATGAGCGCGCGCTTAAACTCAGCATCTAAATTTTCACGCTAACGCTAAGTACAATGGGCGACAAAATTGATGTCACCCCCGAAAAGGGAAATGTCAAAGCATCGCGCTAAACGGTTGATTTTTCATCGGATGGTTTTCTTTCTTTATGCCTACACAGTAAAACTACGCTGAAATACTTGATCTTCTGACTTCTGATACTCATGGGTGACAAGTGTACTCCTACTGTTATAGTCATGCAACTGAAGAGGATGAGTGCGAGGCTCCGAGGCTCCGAGGCATGGGAACTGTGGTTGGCTGCACGGTCCTTCGGAAGTGTGATGGGACTTCAGCGAAGCTATTAGCAACGCTCCCTATATGCTATCTGGGTGTCCCAGTGAAGTTCAATAATTAAGATGGTTCCGGAGGATCACACTGTCCATGTGTCCAGTGGATCCGAGATTTATGCATAATCAAGAAGGAGTAATGGTTAAAAGGGGTGTAGTAACTTTTATTTCAAGCTGGGGAACAATTCGAAACAAGTCTACTTAAGTACTAATTCTTGTAGCTAACCAGAGTAATGAAAATAACACATGTAAAAGTGTCAGTTGAAGGAATGTATAGATGTTAACTACAAGTAAAGGACCAACCGCATCCGCTGCGGATCGGATGGTCCAATCAGATTATGCAATTAGTTAACAAAAACAAAGTAGAGTGTGAATGATAGTGAACTCCCTTGCATGAATATAACAGTAGCTCGTCTGGAAGCACACGGATCCATCAGATCCATCAGATCCTCTTACCAGAGATACATAGCCAACAATGAAGTGAGAGCAGTGTGGTTCAATCATCGATTCGATCGGACCATTGCAAGGGTGGTTTTGGCATAGATGTGACACCTACCTGAAGAAAAGCACTCAATCTACACAAAGACTGCATGGGATTAAAATGGAGGGAAATCCAAAAGGAGGATGACTTTTGTGATACAGGGATCTCAAAAAGGACTCTACAGTGAAATCATGGTGAGCTGAAGGAAAATGGAGGCAACTGCTATCATTGGAATGGCCAAAGGTATGTTAAGTTTAGTGATAGAACACTCTCTAATCGTCAATAGTTTTTTTTTTTTTTTTGTATTCTTGTGATAACCGCTAGTAAGTAAGGCTATGTACTAAGGCGCGGGGAGCATCTCCTGCTCCTTCCTATGTTTGT
>MU793762.1:0-10164 GCA_027886325.1 Lentinula aff. detonsa | reverse complement strand
AGCAACGGGGATCAAAGTTTAAAAATTGTGATGTGATGTGAAAAACGAAGAAGAGTGAAAAATTGTAAGTTGAAACGGCCCTTAAGTCGCGAAGCCTATAAAGACAGGGCTGTTTCAAAAATTCTGCTAAGTTCCCTCCTTCCTTGACCATCATGTCCAGCACCTCCAACGACAACGAAACCATCCAACAGCGCTGCGAAAGGATTCTGCAGGCTCAGGCCACACGACAACGAGCCCGGGAGGAGGAGATCGCGAGACAGGAGGCGGAGTTTGCCGCAGAGATGGAGAGGATTGAAGCGGAAGAGAAAGCTGCGCGAGATGCGGAGGAGAAGAGAAAAGCCGAAGAACGACGAATAGAGGAAGAAAAGCGACGCGAAGAGGAGAGAAAATTAGCAGAGGCAAAGAAGATAGCCGAGGAAAAGAAGATAGCTGAGGAGCGAAGAAAGAAGCAAGAGGAGCTAGCAGAGGCAAGGAAAGAGGAGGAGAAAAAACGACGAGCCAAAGAACAATTAGCAGAAGAAGCTGCAGCAGAAGCGGAGGAGGAGCGAGAACGGGCCTCCGCGTTTGCCAAACTGGTGGAGGAGAACAAGAAAGAAGAGGAGAGGGCCGCAGAGGATTTAGAGAAGCAACAGAAGCACACCGCGAAATCGCATCGCGGTGTCGATGTTGAAATACCAGTACCACCATCCGGTTCGCGACGAAAGACTTTCAAGTCTAAGGCCGTGATTTCCGATGACTCAGACGAGGAGGGTGAAGGTAAGGGTAAGGAGTCAGCTCCGAGGGGAGTTAAGCACAAACGGACGATCAAAATGATCGCGAAGGTAAGTGGTAGTTCGTTTGTGATTCGCCTCACTAACTTTCATTTATTGTAGGGTGATAATACCTCTGTTCCCGATGGTGAATCCGATCCTATCCCGGGGCAGGCAGAAAATTCCGAGCCTTCGCAGCCATGTTCCACCTGTACCCGTTGTGTTATGATTGGACGACCTTCGGAATGTCGGCCACAATCCACGCGACGACAAGCTCAAGCATGCACTGTCTGTCATCAACAGCGTCAACGATGCAGCTGCTCCGGGGACAACACCGCTCGTAGGTCGCGGGGAAAGCGGGTCAAATTAGATGATGAGGTATATGAAGGGCCCGCCGCGAGGATCGGAGAAAGGAGGTTCGAAGGACCGGGGATAGCGGAACAACTGGCCACGATCGCGGATCAGAACAAGGCCTTGCTCGACGTCGCTCGCCGCTCCCTCGTTCTGCAAGAATGAATGCTGCATTGAATGGTAATAAGGGAGAGAAGAGAAGAAGAAGCAGAAGGAAATGAGGATGAAGATGAAGATGGAGAAGGTGAGGATGATGAAGAAGTCAAAGAAGAGAAGAGAAGAGAAGAGGTACGCGAGGGGAAAAAACGCGCGGAGTGAACTCCGCGAAGGACTACTCCAAAATACGCTACTCGATTGCTCTTGTATATTTCGTAGTTTTGGTTTTTTGTTGGCTGTGTGTTGTTGTGAATAACAATGTTTCTTGTGTTTTTGTTTGTTGTTGAGTTTCATAAGTAAGGGAAATGACGGAGATGAGGATCGCAGGGATTATCAGGGAAAAGAGGAAATTTTAGTATAAGTAATTGATCATCGCGATGATAATCGCCGCGGGGAAGAATGGATTTTGAGGGAATCATGATTAATAAGTAAATGAGGTGAGAATCGTGATGGAAATGAGGAGGAATTGATGAATACGTAAGGGACATAAGTAAAGATCATAATGGACCAGGCTTGTGAGGGTAACGAAGGTGGAAAGCCGGGACAAGTTCGTCCGCGTGAATCTCGTTCGCGGCAACCCAGGAGAATTCTTCGTCCATACCTTTGTATCCTGCCCAACAAATGTAGTACCGTAAAGGGCATCTTTTGTATCGTCGATCCAATTTCGAGTCCAATACTTCCGCGATGTTGTATTCTTCCTCACCGTCAACCTCAACAGGAGGCGGCGGGGGTTGAACACGATCGGGAATGGTGTTTGGTTTGTATGGCTCTAGTTGGGATACGTGAAAGACGGGGTGGATACAATTAAGATAGGATGGGAGTTGGAGTTTGTAGGATAAAGTACCGACTTGCTCGAGTATGGTGAAAGGTCCGAGGTACTTTTCAGCAAATTTGTCAGTAGGTTGCATTGTCCGGATGTGCTTTGCCAGCACAAAAACCTGTGAATTAATAGGGAATTCGGGGTGAGTAATGCGTTTTCTGTCCACTTGCCCTTTGTATTGAGCTTGCGCGTTAGTAATTTCGTCTCGGAGGAAGGAATGAAGCTCATCAAGATTAACCGCAAAGTCCATTGCTCGGTTGGAGCGAATGTCAATTTCGGGTCTTACCGTGATGTTTGGGTGATAGCCTTTGTTCGCGAAGAACGGAGATAAACCGGTAGAGGCATTAGGAGCATTGTTGTACGCAAACTCCGCAATTGGTAGGAGTTTCGCCCAATCGTCCTGTTGGTATGCACAGTAAATCCAGATGTACTGTTCCAGAGTTTGGTTGACTCGTTCGGTTTGTCCATTGGCTTCTGGGTGATATCCTGAGGTGAAGTGAAGTTTCATAGAAAGAGCTTCGCCGAGGGTGCGGAAGAAAGCAGACACGAATTCCGAGCCGCGATCGGAAGTAACATGGTTCGGAACTCCATGCTTGGAGAAAACGTGATGAACGAATAGCTCCGCTAGTCCTTCGGAGGTGATTTTGTCGTTTGTCGGGATGAAAATGCCTTGTTTAGAGGCACGGTCGACGACGACGAGAATTGCTGTATGTCCGTCGGAGGAGGGGAGTTGTTCGATGAAGTCCATTGAGATTGAATCCCATGGTCGGGCGGGAACCGGAAGAGGTTTCAGAAGACCGTAAGGTCGGTGTCGATGGGGTTTGTTTCGTCCACAAACTGTACATGAGCTGACATAGTCGCAAATGAATTCCCGGATCTTCGGCCAAGTGTAATGGCATCAGATTGATTTGAGAGTCCGGTTCTGTCCAAAATGACCTGAAAGGGGGTGATCGTGAAAGTATTGTAAAATTTTAAGGTGAAGGTTAGAATGGTTAGGAACATAAATGCGATTGTCAAGTTTTAGCAGTCCTTCATCACCTACTGTCCAACGAGTATTGGAAACGTCTTTAGCTAGGGCTAAGCCCGCGATCGCTTCCGGATCCTGTTCAATAGAATCGCGGATGGTGGAATGGAGTGATTGCAAGTCCATTATGATCAAAGCGCGAAGCGCGGGGCCTTCTAGAAAAGTTGCTCGAAGAGAAGTGGTTAGTTGTTCATTGGTAAAGATAGGTCTGAAATTCTGCGGGTTAACTTGCGCGTAACCGGTATCCCCCTCTTTTGGATAGACGTCCCAGCATCTAGTGAGGGCATCGGGTTTTGCACCCAACTTACCCAGACAAAAATGGATCACCATGTTGAACTGGTGGAGGAATTCTGACCAGCGGACTTGTCGCCGCATGAGGATTTTGGTGGTCAAGAAGTATTTGAGATTCTTGTGGTCAGTAACCACATCAATCGCGTCGCCCGATCCTTCAAGATAGTGACGCCAAGCTTTGAAAGCCTCAAAAATAGCGAGGAGCTCTTTGTCATGAGTGTTGTAGTTAAGCTCTGCAGCTTGGAAGGTTCGGGATAGAAAAGCGATGGGATGAATCTCTCCGTCCGGTAGGAGGATCAAGAGGATCGCGGCTAGCGCGTAGTCCGACGCGTCGGTCTCAACGATGAGAGGAAGGTTAGGTTGCCAGTGTGCAAGATAGGAGCATGAATGAAGCTGTCTTTGAGTTTGTCGAAGGCTTCTTGGCACTCTGTGGACTATAACCATGATACATCCTTTCGCATGAGCCGCGTCATCGGAAGTACAATTTTGCTATAATTATAAATAAAATGTCAATAGAAATTGGCGAAACCTAAAAAGGATTGAACGTCTTTGACTTTTCGGGGAACCGGCCAGTCAACAATAGCTTGAACTTTGTCTTTCGACATTGTTAAGCCCTCCGGAGAAAGAATGTAACCAAGATACTCAACCGTATCGACACCCCATTCGCATTTAGCGAGGTTCGCGAACAAACAATGTTTACGGAGTTGACAGAGAACCTTGCAGACATGTTCGCGATGAGATTTCTCGTCGTCCAAGTAAATGAGGATGTCGTCAATGTAGACGATAACATTAACATCTAAAAGGTCAGCGAAAATGTGATTGATGAATTGCTGGAAGGCCGCGGGAGCGTTAGTAAGGCCAAATGGCATAACCTTCCATTCATAGGAACCCCAATGGGTCCTGAAGGTGGTTTTCCATTCATCACCTTCCGCGATTTGGACTAGATGATATGCGTGAGTGAGATCAAGTTTGGTATAAAACTTAGCTTTCTTAGGAGCATCCAAGAGATCAGAAATAAGAGGTAAAGGATAGTGGTCTTTTTTGGTGATCTTGTTAAGACCGTGGAAGTCTACACAGAGACGGAGTTTTCCATCCTTCTTCAGAACAAAAAGTACCGGAGCCCCGTGAGGAGAGGTGGACGGTTGGATAGCACCTGTTTCGAGGTGTTTGTCGATAAACTCGCGAAGAGCTTCAAGTTCCTTTGCAGAAAGAGGGTAAAGGCGACCAATCGGGGGTTCAGCGCCGGGCTCCAAATCAATCTTGAGGCCGTAAGGTTGGTGCTCTGGCAGCACTTCGGAATCCACTTTGTCGAACACGTCGGCGAATTCCGCATACTCCGGCGGTAAGCTGGAAGTATTGGGTTTCGTCTCTGCGGAGTCAGGTGAGGTTGAAGCAGCTCGCGCTGAAACTTCAGAATGGATCGCTCGTAGTAAAATAGGTTCGCATTTATCGGCCTTACATGCGCGGTTGAAAAGAACCGCGTTTACTAGAGCAATGTCGACTTCGGGATTTTCGAGTTTGGAAGCGGCCAATTGAGCGACTGAGGGATAGGTGTAGATGGGTTCAAAGAGGAATTTATCTGATAACGGATGAGGTGAGGGGCGAGAGCACGATCAAGAGGAAGGGCGCGAAGTCTTCTTTGATTGATTGGAGTGAGGCTGATCCGGCGCAGGATCAGTTAACTCCGGAGATATCTCTCGTGGAGTTGAGGACGTCGGGGCGAGGGACTCAACTTGCTTAGTGGAACGGAAAGTGATGTTTCGAGATACCCAGTCAATCAACGGATTGTAGCGGGTTAAGAAACTGTAACCTAATACAGCTTTGCAAGAGGAGTCGAGTGAGGTGACATAGAATGTCAGTAGTAGCAGCTCGCCAGAGGGAAAACGAACGTTGAGAGTAGTAGTCTCGACGATCGGCTTAGGTGACAATGAACCATCAAAAAGGCGGAGATTGATTGGAGAGATGGGTGAAGTTGGTAAACTATTTGCTTTTACAAAAAGCGAGTCAATAAAACAATCAGTAGAACCAGAATCAAGTAAAGAGATAAAAGATAGCGTCGCGGCGGAGGAATCGGAAGAAACGCCGCGAGCCGGTAAATCTAAAGTTAGTGATAAAGTGAAAGATTGTTTGTCATATGAAAGAGTGGACGCATTGAGTTTTACTTCCCGCGTGGTACAAACTGAATCAATGCAACTCCCATGTCGTACTGGGGTACAGGAGCTGCTGATCAGTTTTCCGAATCCACGGAAGTCGTCTCTACGCTCTCCTGCGTCTCTGCAGCTCGGCCTCGAGTCTCACGAGCCTTCTTCCGCTCGCAATCTTCAAACCTATGCTTCCCGCCACAGAAACCACAAAGTCCTAGTTTCTTCCGACGCTCCGCCTCGCTCGGGAGGAGTTTGCCGTCCGATCCCAGGTTAGCAGCAATCAACGGTCGCGTTGATGCTGAACTCATTGAAGACGAGTGGTTACCTCTGCTAGGCTTACCTTGTTTTCCCGATCCTTTAGTCGAGAAGGCCGCGGAGGAGGGTGATGGAGAAGAACTTGGCAAGTTCTTCGAGGAGGTAGTCGGCGCCTTCGAGAATGAAGTCGCGACTGAAGAACGGGTGTTTTCACGTTTCCGCTCTTCTTCCCGTCTCCAGTACCAGTTGTCCACGCAAAGGACTTCTTTCCGGTAGTCCGCGAGATTAGCGGGCTCTGGAAGACGGGCCATTTTGTCTTTGATACGGCCTGCCAAGCCGCGTTGATATGCCAACTTAAGGGCTTGGGAGTCCCAGTTTGTAGACGCCGCGAGAGTGTTGAAACGGATGTTGTAAATCTGTACGTTGTCGGATTCCTTCATCCGCAACGTCCCGAGTTTGTCCTCGGCCTCTCCCTGCGCGTCGTACATACCAAAATTGTCCTGAAGTTCCTTCACCAGCGACGCGAAGGAGGACATCCAGGCGGGCATCTCCGTGAGGTTCGGATCCAAAATGTCTGGTTCGAACCACTCCTTTGCGGCGCCACCTAGATAAGACAACATATAGTTGATCTTCCTTTGATCAGTAAAATACGTTGGGCGGTCAATAAAGACCAAGGATAATGAAACAAGGAAACTCTTCAGTTTCCGCGGGTTAGTACCATTGAAAACTTCCGGATCCTTGACTTTTGACCTTGCGGTCTCTGTTGGTCCACGATTTTGATTTGTGGATAATTCGGTGATAGCACCTCCAAGATTGTCGAGGGTGCCTCTGAAAGTGGTAAACAGCTTGATGATTCGCTGTTCTGCAATATCCGTTCAATTGCTACCTGGTCCCGCTGGAGGACTCCTAGAACGGCTAGGTCCGCGGGAGCTTTGAGGTCAGTTAGGCCCATCAGGACCTCCTGGTCCTCCGGGTGGTCCTTCGGGATCAGATCCCTCGGGGTCCGGGTCTTCCGGGTGGTCTGGTAAGTCAGGACTTACCTCCTTGATTGGCTCCGCGATCTCAGGTTCTTCAGGAACCTCAGCGGGAATGAAGGATGAAGACCGATCCCGCGAGGGACCAGCCTGGGTTGTTAATTGCTGACGCATTCTGTCAGCGAGGGTGAGAGTTGTCGGAGATGGGGGGATGGCCGTCTCCAACGTTGGTATCGACACGGCGTTCGTACCGTGATTGGTTGCCCATCAGCGGTGTAGAGTACTTGGTACTCGAATTCGGCTTGGTCTGGTGAACCAAGAGCGTGAAGATTTGACACCCGTACCATTGCGGGTTGGCTCGGGGCTGGACCGAAAGCGTTGGTACGCCTACGGGGAAGTCCCGTTCCAGAGATTGACTCGGCGAACGGCGCGAAAGCCGTCGCGTTGGTAGCGAAAGGATTTGCCATGACTGGCTCCTCCTGAATGTTGTCAGAGTCTTCAGTGGTGGTACGAGCACGTCTGCTCCTGGTATTGACCATTTTGGGCAGAGAGGATGTGAATGGAGGAAAAGGAAGTGAGAGGTGATAAAATACAATGTGCCGGGTTTGAGTTTAAATATACTGTTATGATCATGCATGGTCATAGGGAATAAGTTGGATTGCGGACTTTAAGTCCGCGGGTAAAAGACCGAACACCAGGATAAATCCCAGTGAGGGTTGGGTAAACCTACGGAGAGGTAGTCGGACATTGACACTACTATTAATAGCGTCCCCGACACGCCGCTGTCCGAAAGCAAAGTTGAGGGTAATTCCAATCGCGGGAGAAACTCAAGGGATCATACTTAGGGTGAGGTTTGAGATTAACTCTATTTGATACACTATCGAAGTGCGCTATCAAAGTCAATATTTAAACTAAGGACCAACTATTCTACTCTCATAGCTTTATACTGTAGTCGCTACCTAAGGGTTGCTAAGCGATAGTATCCTAGAATAGTATGGTCAAACATGTGGAAGATAAAAGGGGAAAGTATAAAGGAAATGATATAAAAGGATATATAAGAAGTCGGCTAAGTGTGAGGGATATAAAAGCAAAGTGTAAAAGGATCGCGGAGGTAAGCTCCACGACGGAAGAAAATAGTGGAGTCAAAATACCGGGGAATGATTGTCGGGCCCGCGGGAGTTGAACTTGGCATGGTCGTAACACGAGGACGAAATGGCTCGTGTTCCGGAGCCTCGGAACCTCGCCAAATATCATGCGGAGGTCCTTCGAATTGACAACCGGTACTGGCGGAGGGAAGAAGAAAAGAAACGGGAGTCTTCGAGACAGACTGGGTCGAGTTTGGGCGGTAAGGCTTCGAATTTCGGCAAGAAGGGTTCCCAGAACAACTCTTCTACTCAATCTTCTACCACAACAGATACTCAGTCTAAAGGCAAGAATAACCCGCAGACTACCGGACAGAATCAAGGGAAGAAGCCTTGGTTCAACAAGAACAAGTCGACCAGAATGAATTTCAATGGTCAATCTTCGACTGCTTCAACTAGTCAACAGTCGAAACCGCACCAAAAACATCTCGGACCGGATGGCCATGTCAAACCGGAAGAGAAGGAGAAACGCAGGAAATTCAACCTGTGCATGTTTTGTGGCGGTAAGCACAAATTGGAAGATTGCCCCAATCGTAAATCCAATCAGCCTTGCGGTCGAGCAGCTGAGGTCGAGGATGTAGTTACGGACGATTCGGAAAAATAATCCGCAACTCTCGTACCCCAGTACGAAGCGAGAGTTGCATTGATCCGGTTCGTACTACCCAAGGGGAAGTAGTTTTAAACGCATCCGCTCTTTCTGAATATGAACAATCTCTCCGTTTTTCATTATCTACTGAATTCCAATCGCCAGACTGTTAAGATCATGCGAGCTCCGGAACCGCGGAATCTCCCGCGATAGGATCGCGGAGATCGACGGTGATGCGAGGGGATCATTCCCTCGCAGATGAGAAGAATGGTTCGCGGAGTGAGAGGGATAGTTATTGGACCTCGACACTACTATTGGTAGTGTCCTCAACATGTCGAGTGTCCAATGGTAAGGGTAGAAGCTCCGGATCGCGGACATCGCTCCCGCGATCGTCGGAGTAGTGTTGAGTATGCATCGAGGACGTTTACAACATCCCGGATACAAGGAGAGGGGCAGATCTAAGTCGATATTCAAGCTGGGGACTACCTATTCTACATTGAGGCTTTATACATACTCCATGTAAGGGTCACATATGTACTATCTCCGAATAGGTTAGTCAACATGAGGAAGAACAAAGGAATGGATATAAAAGGTATAGTACGGATCGGATTTCGATCCGGAGAGATAACGGGCAATTCCCTCGCGGAGTTATACTCTGCAAACGCGGGAATTGGATCGCGGGATCGCGGACTTACCGCGATCCGCATACATATAACACAGACGAACCGGCTGGTACATTATCTATCATTCAATTTCCTTGTTTACTTGATTCCGGTTCCACAGACTCTTTCATCGATTCTTCTTATGTACAGAATCATTCCATTCCAACCACATCCATACCTCCAATTAATCTTTGATTGTTCAATGGTTCTCTAACCGCAAATTCTATCTCAGAAACAGCCAAACTATCAGTTCGTTTTCCGACCGGCGAGTCTTTTTTGATTAACTTTTATGTTACTTCATTGGATTCATCTTGCAAAGCTGTCTTAGGATATAGTTTCTTGTCCCGCTACAATCCGTTGATTGATTGGGTTACAAAAACAATTTCTTTCCGAAACACTAATCGAGCTGATTTCCACCAGACGTCTTCACTTCCGGAGGCTTTGGTTACGACCTCCGAAGTGACCGCTCCACCTCAGGAGTTACTAGCAAAACCCGGAACACATCAATCCAAACATCGCTCTCGCCTCTCACCTCGTCCACTCTTGGACACATTTCCTTACAAACCCATTTACTCCTATCCGAGTCTTGCACAAATGGGATCTCGTACCGAATCTGCGGTTAAACCGGATGTCGACATCGCGCTTTTAGGGGCAGTCGCGTTCAATTGGGTCTGTAAAGATGCCGGATTCGAACCAATTCTTTTTCGTTATCTTCCTATTGAACTTACTGCTAAAGGTTCTAGTACTGAAGAGTTTGAATTTCAGAAGTCAGGAACAACCCTTCCGCAACAATATGCGGACTACGCCAATGTTTTCGACAAATCGTCTTCAGAAGAACTTCCGGAGCATCAATCATACGACCTTTTTTTTTTTTTTTTTTTTTTGAAATCAATTTATTGCGCTAGAAGGCGGACCTGTTATATTCATGCAGGACAGTCTATTTCTTTATACATATACTTACACTAATCGCTTCCATCGCGTCCGATGGATCCGTTACACGTTTATTCCTT
>MU793761.1:0-10167 GCA_027886325.1 Lentinula aff. detonsa | reverse complement strand
TGTATGGAGAATTTCTGATCAAGCGCCCAAAAACGGCATGGGCGCCATGCGATCATACACTCCATGCGTCTCATACTCTTGCCAACTTGCTGATGACGTCAACACAATGCGATAATTGCGAACTTAAAAGTAACATGACTGTGAATTATTCACAGAACCTTAACGTCCACTCCCACCACCTCCCTTGGGACAACGCAAGGCCTATCATATGGCTAGTAGTTGTCAGAGAAGCTGCCAAAACCCTTCGTCAAGGTTGAATTTTCTATTGGTAAGAAGATATTTTCCGAAGGAGCTGGATGTTTGTCAGCTTGGGATTCATTGCACCTCAAAGAAGAACCATTGTGCGATACAAATGGCAGAAAAGTAACGCGCACGGTGGATGGATTTATATTTATTTAGCTCTCTTGTTGCGTAATGCCCTCTCCCACTACCTCCCTCGCGACAGCAGCAGGCCTATCATTCACTATCCGTTGTCAGAAGAAGCTGCCAAAAACCTCTGTCGAATTTTTTGAGCTCGTAATGGCCATGGTTGCTAGAATCAGAGAATGCACTGTATATGATAGCCACTTCACAGTACAAACTACGGGGAAGAAGATATTTGTCTCGAGGCAAGAGCTCAACCAAGTGTTCAAGGAAGTTGGTATTAACTTTTCTGCTTGAACAATAATCTCTCCGACTGCATCTGTCCCCGAAATTTCAAAGTCGTGCTCTTTTACTGATACCATTTCCATGAAACTAGTTTTCTTGGATCAGAGTCGGAATTTTTGTAAGCCGCATGATGCCAGTGTTCAAGTTGTATCATCAGGATTCAGCCAGGAATCAGGCCGTAGATCAACCACAAAGATACAGTTTGTGGAGTATCTCATACTTCAAGTTCTGATATCATTCATAGAATCATCACAGAAGCTGTCCGGTCCGTCATACAATTATTTAGTGATGATCTGTCGATCAACTTCGATTGTGGAAAGACGGTATGTTCGCAGTAAGTACTTGCTGGCAGTAGAGCTCGTGTTCCCGAGAAACGAGCTCGTCGGAGATTGAAAGAATGCGAAGGACCTGTAAATGATAATCGATGCCCAGTGTGAAGACAGCTGGTAGGCGTTTCGTATTTTTGATTCTGTACAGGCTGCAAAACCTGTCTAACGCTTAAGTATCTCAGGCTGTGTGCTGGTATTGCAGCTCGGCCAACGGCATAAACCGGGACCTCAGCAATGGAGGATTACCTCAGCACGCAGCCAATGCTTCTCCCTTGTGCCATGTCTGGTTTTGATTCAGCTGATCTCCGGTCCAACATAAATATATCAGGCGATTCGACTTGAAAATGCCTTGTAAGTATTCTTGTAGAGAATAAATCTTAATTCAAGCTCAATACGTAGGCTCAGAGGACATAATCTTAATTCATGCTCAATACGCAGGCTCTACATTTCCCATGTTATCGGTAAATATGATCAGATTAAGATTCAGCTGCTTTTTCGGCCATGTCACATCGAATTCTGTTCCCAAATGGATACATAAAACCAGAATCATTCTCCTGACACATCAGTGCTTCGACTTTTTCAGCTCCTCTCCCACTGTGTCTGCCACGTCCATGTCTCTTTCTGAAAAGTCGCTACCAGAGGGTAGTCCACTGAACCGTCAAGATTCTTCTACTGAAAACATCAAACAAGATGCAGAAGTCTCTCCAGCACCTACTCCCGTGCTGACGTTCCCAGAAGGTGGTTCGCAAGCTTGGTTGACGGTTCTCGGCGGGTATGTCTTCATCTATGCATTCTATGGCTATCATTGTTCATACGCATATTGCTCCAAAGTTTTCTAACATTGTTTTGTGCCGCGGGAACCATGCAATCGTTTGGTGTCTACGAGAACTTCTATACACTCGATTCCCTAAGCGACCATCCTCCGTCAGACATTGCTTGGATCGGGTCTCTACAAGGTTTCCTCCTCTTCGGTGGCGGATTCTTCAGTGGACAACTTTTCGACAGGGGGTACTTCAAGCAACTCATGATGGGTGGAAGTTTGTTGTTCGTGTTTTGGTGAGTACACTTCGATCAACCTCATGTTGTAAGCTTGATTTATGTGATGGTCAAGTTCATTCATGCTCTCACTCGCAAAGCCACACCATTACTACCAAAACTTCCTTGCTCAAGGACTGGGTATGGGTATTGGAATGGGCATGTTGTTCATGCCATCGCTCTCAATTGCTTCTCATTATTTCCGACGACGACGTGCACTTGCTATGGGAATCATTCTTTCCGGTAACACTTCATTTCCTATCTTTCACCTCATCTCAACTGACACTTTCCCGAAGGTGGTTCTTTGGGTGCTGCCATTTATCCAATCATGCTGAATCATCTATTCGCGAGTGTCGGCTTTGCGTGGGCAGTGCGCGCGCAATCGTTCCTTTATCTAGGACTCTTGATTATCTCGAACTTGATTATGAAGACACGCCTGCCAGCAGGAGGGAAGAAGGATATCGATTTGAAGGGTGTTCTGACAGATGTTCCATATCTAATATGTACTGCCGGGTATGTTTAACCCGAACAAGCCTATCCGTTGATTGATGTCGATCCCAGGTCATTTTTCGTGTTCTGGGGATTGTTCGTGCCGTGTAAGTACCTAACGACCACACATCTCTACGTTTCGTCTCATTGACCGGTTGTTTTGTAGACTTTTATCTGCAATTGTTTTGTTCAAAACATGACCTACCAACCAACATTGTGACTTATGGAGTGAGCATGTGTTACTGAGATGAATCGTCAACTCATGCTCTTTAACCATATCACTAGATCACAATCCTGAACATAACAGGTGTACTTGGACGGACGTTACCGAACTTCCTGGCAGATGTATTTGGTCCTTTCAATGGTGAGTCTTGCATCTTTCGTCCACCCGCCTTTGAATTCAGTATCGGCATATCAAGTTACAATTGCAACGGGTATCATCACTGGAGCGTTGGTCTTTATGCTCCTTGCTTCTAAATCAGTTGCCGCGACCGTCGTGTTCGCTATCCTATACGGCTTCACTTCAGGTGGATGTATGTTGAGACCTTCCCGCCTCTTATATATAGCACTGAGTGATATCATTTTCAGTCGTCTCGTTGATTGGTCCAGTGGCGGCAACTTTCGCTAGGAACATCAATGAAGTTGGGTAAGCCCTATCGAAACGCTTTCAATCTCCGTTCTGTTCTCACATTTACTTGTCTATCATGTAAGCACTCGAATGGGCTTTGTCACCTTCGTATCGAGTTTCGCGATGCTCACGGGCAGCCCGATATCTGGTGCACTACTACATTCACCGCAGTATTTCTGGTTACGGCCGGTGTTGTTCAGCGCAGTGGTTCAGTTGTTTGGATCGGGATTGATCATCATTTCGAGAGCGATGCAAGCTAAGAAGAAGGGTACTTGGAAATTATGATTACTGGGATCGTGAAGTGGCAACACGACTTGCATGATAATGTTACTGAGAGATGGGACCGAAACCGAATCCCAACGCAGTTCCTCCTTGCACTCATCACGAACAATTTGACGATACAACGTTGTTTATTTAATAGAACTACTGGCTACAAAAATTACTACGATGTTACAGAAATCGCGTAGACATGCGGCACATAATGACAACGGAGATAGTACGAAGTTTGATTGAGATAGTGCAAAGGAGGAAAAAGACTAGCATAGAAAAAACCATATCAAAGTGGGCATACCAAAAAAGCATATATTGGCAAGCATAATCTAACCAGGAAAATTCAAATCTCATCTTCAGCGTAAACCCAGCGCCGTCCAATCTGAGCGGAAAGCGCCGATGCCTCGAGAGTAAGAGCATCCAGCTCGTCCTCGTCGTCCTCTGCCATGGCACCAGCGGGAGTGTTATGAGTATTGCTAAACAGCCCCTCGCGTTGGAAAACAAGTGGAGAACTAGGCCTAGGAGTGAATGCAGAGCCAGAAAATCCGGCAAAAGATCCACTGCGTCGAACTTGGCGGCGTCGCTGGACAAATTCGGTGTCCAATTTTAGAGGAGGTGGGGTATGTGTAGGTTTTCTGGAAAGAGATAAATCGGCTTTGTGTCTGAACCGAAACATGGAGTGAGCCTTTTCCTTTCCTTTGCCATCAGTGATAGAGGGATCCAAGACGGCGGGAGATGTGTTGGCACGAGCGGAAGGGGCGAGAGGACGGGGGCCTGGTCTGGAAGGCGCGGCGTTTCGGTCGAGGATTTGAGCGTTCAACGCCCCACTAGTAGATAGGGCCCTTCGAAAGAATTTTGGGAGGAACCTTCTTGCCTTCTTTTTCTCCGTTTGTCCTTCAGTACCAGCGTCAAGCGGACCCTGTTCAGCCTCGGTGACAGGCTCGATAGTATCAGAGCGTCTGACGGCTCTCGATCTGGTGGTCTGTTTCGACATCAAGCTCGCCTTATCGCTCACCGGGGACGCAGCAACTCGAGAGAGATCTTCCGCAACTTTCTCCATCAAGTTAGTATTTGTGACAACAGGTTGAAGTTGAGTTGGAGGCACCGGAGCGAACGATTGGAAATCCAAGATGCTGGAATCAGTGGATGTAGGCCTAGACCGAGTGTAGAGAGCATAGTTCGATGGGACGGGTGAGACCGAGCGAGCTAGAAGGTCGGTATCGAAGAACGTCGAAGACATGGGCGAAGCAGGAGCAGAATCCCTTCCAGATAAAGAAAGGTACTGGGTACTGATGAGGCTTTCGGTAGAAGCGTTCAAATATTCGTCGATTGAGCTGAACATCGTATAGCAAAAAGATTCTCTAGAGTTCCAGGCAGACAATTGACCCTCTACCTTTATACCTTTTTCCTGGCCAGGGTCAACCGCAATGTCAGCATAAGGTGTCCAGCTTTACTGTGCACATTATGGTCAATGTACATTGTGGTTTGAAAATGGAACAAAAGGAAATTTGCCAATTCGGGAACGGAACGGTCCTGGAGTGGTCAGTAACCTGATGGCTATATAGGCAGTAGGCGAACAATAAGGTGAGTTGCGTCAAAGTGGCCTTCCTTTTATGGACATCGTGCTTGAATGCACCTACAAAACCGCTCGGTAAAGTTGATGGTGGTGCATATCGAAGGATTAGCACTGGCAGATAGATAGATCGGTAGTCATAAACCTGCGAGGATTTCCCTAAGCCTGATGTTGATTGCATGTATGCTTTTCCATTTCTAGGTTCTTTCGTCGAAAGAGTTGAAGCTAGTCGAAGTCAAGGTCAAACCTCGAGATTAGATAACGGTTTCCCATTGCGCCTGGTATCTTTGCTTTAAATTCATTTCCCGCATACTTATAATTTTTCACTACCAAGTGGTTGCTCGTCAGGTGCCTTCAGGCTCTCATACAGTCAAGACAAAGAGTAAAGAAAAGATAGGAAGTTCTTATCTTTTCCTTACTTATTATGGAACGACGTTCGGAATGACTAAATATGTTTCTGCTATTCGCATACGCGTTTCAAAGCTTTAGAGATTTTGTAGAAATCAACCTCTTCCT
Organism: Lentinula aff. detonsa; assembly: GCA_027886325.1. Classification (NCBI taxonomy): domain Eukaryota; kingdom Fungi; phylum Basidiomycota; class Agaricomycetes; order Agaricales; family Omphalotaceae; genus Lentinula; species Lentinula aff. detonsa. The sequence goes on along the minus strand of MU793761.1, from coordinate 4,679 downwards.
CGTTTTTCTTGTTATGATGGTGACTTGGATTGAGTTTAGACCGGTCAAAGCGGGACATCGTAAACAAAAATAGAAATCCAAGTTCAAAGTTGATCTTTGTCATTTGATCTATGACCGTCGGAGACCGGCGGTTGAATGATTAGCGCGCTGATGTTCCTCCGAAACTTAGCTGGAAGTCTGAAAGTTTGAGGGATGGAAAGTTCACTGACCAAGGAAATCGAAGGACTAGCCTCATCGAATCAACTCTATTGTTCGCCCATTATCCTGACCCGGTTCCTAACATTGTTTGACAAGTTCGAGTGTCTAAAGCATGTCCGCAAAACTTCCCGGGCATCTTGACCTGACCATTGGACTTTTTGTTTTTAGATTTAGCTCGGCGCGCTCCACTTGACCAACATCTTACAATTCCGACTCAATCATTTCCTCTGTACCACCACCTCGACCAGGTATTGCTCCCGCAACTCGTCGTCCTCGTTCTCCTTCAGCCGTCCACCACGATCCTCGAACCAATTACGTACCACCAGCGCAAACAACGATGCGCTCCGGACGCATTTCCAAACCTGCTCAACGCCTCGATCCTATCTCTTAATCGATAGTTTCTCAGCATTAGAGTGGGGATAATGTCAGGATCTCCCCTTCCTAGACTTAGACGTTTCGCATGATACGGTCTCATTCACATATCCATGTACTACTCCTTAATACTACCCCTAGGTTCCCAGTCTCGTATAACAACCCATGTAATTCACGTGGTTCGTCGTCGAATCAACTCTCTCCCCCTTTTCGCCCACTTTTCCTCACTCCCGAGCCTCTCTCGTGTCTCGCTTCCCAACCCGGTTCCTGACAACCAGTAATTATAATTTCCAAGTACCCTTCTTCTTAGCTTGCATCGCTCTCGAGATGATGATCAATCCCGATCCAAACAACTGAACCACTGCGCTGAACAACACCGGCCGTAACCAGAAATACTGCGGTGAATGTAGTAGTGCACCAGATATCGGGCTGCCCGTGAGCATCGCGAAACTCGATACGAAGGTGACAAAGCCCATTCGAGTGCTTACATGATAGACAGAAAATGTGAGAACAGAACGGAGATTGAAAGCGTTTCGATAGGGCTTACCCAACTTCATTGATGTTCCTAGCGAAAGTTGCCGCCACTGGACCAATCAACGAGACGACTGAGAATGATATCACTCAGTGCTATATATAAGAGGCGGGAAGGTCTCAACATACATCCACCTGAAGTGAAGCCGTATAGGATAGCGAACACGACGGTCGCGGCAACTGATTTAGAAGCAAGGAGCATAAAGACCAACGCTCCAGTGATGATACCCGTTGCAATTGTAACTTGATATGTCGATACTGAATTCAAAGGCGGGTGGACGAAAGACGCAAGACTCACCATTGAAAGGGCCAAATACATCCGCCAGGAAGTTCGGCAACGTCCGTCCAAGTACACCTGTTATATTCAGGATGGTGATCTAGTGATATGGTTAAAGAGCATGAGGACCATGAGTTGACGATTCATCTCAGTAACACATGCTCACTCCATAAGTCACAATGTTGGTTGGTAGGTCATGTTTTGAACAAAACAATTGCAGATAAAAGTCTACAAAACAACCGGTCAATGAGACGAAACGTAGAGATCTGTGTCGTTAGGTACTTACACGGCACGAACAATCCCCAGAACACGAAAATTGACCTGGGATCGACATCAATCAACGGATAGGCTTGTTCGGGTTAAACATACCCGGCAGTACATATTAGATATGGAACATCTGTCAGAACACCCTTCAAATCGATATCCTTCTTCCCTCCTGCTGGCAGGCGTGTCTTCATAATCAAGTTCGAGATAATCAAGAGTGCTAGATGAAGTATCGATTGCGCGCACACTGCCCTCGCAAAGCCAACACTCGCGAATAGATGATTCAGCATGATTGGATAGATGGCAGCACCCAAGGAACCACCTTCGGGAAAGTGTCAGTTGAGATGAGGTGAAAGATAGGAAATGAAGTGTTACCGGAAAGAATGATTCCCATAGCAAGTGCACGTCGTCGTCGGAAATAATGAGAAGCAATTGAGAGCGATGGCATGAACAACATGCCCATTCCAATACCCATACCCAGTCCTTGAGCAAGGAAGTTTTGGTAGTAATGGTGTGGCTTTGCGAGTGAGAGCATGAATGAACTTGACCATCACATAAATCAAGCTTACAACATGAGGTTGATCGAAGTGTACTCACCAAAAAACGAACAGCAAGGTTCCACCCATCATGAGTTGTTTGAAGTACCCCCTGTCGAAAAGTTGTCCACTGAAGAATCCGCCACCGAAGAGGAGGAAACCTTGTAGAGACCCGATCCAAGCAATGTCTGACGGAGGATGGTCGCTTAAAGAATCGAGTGTATAGAAGTTCTCGTAGACACCAAACGATTGCATGGTTCCCGCGGCACAGAACAATGTTAGAAAGCTTTGGAGCAATATGCGTATAAGCGGTGATGGCCATAGAATGTACAGCTGAAAACATACCCGCCGAAAACCGTCAACCAAGCTTGCGGACCGCCCTCTGGGAACGTCAGCACGGTAGTAGGTGCTGAAGAGACTGCATCTTTTCGATTGCTTTCAGTAGAGGAATCTTGACGGTTCAGTGGACTACCCTCGCGCAGCCACTTTTCAGAAAGTGACATGGTCGTGGCAGACACAGCCGGAGAGGAGCTGAAAAAGTCGAAGCACTGATGTGTCAGGAGAATGATTCTGGCTTTAAGTATGTATACAGTATTCATTTGGGGATCGATGTGACATGAGCGAAAAAACAGCTGAATGTTACACGGCCATGGCCCCGCATAGAAATCAACTAATTGTATGCATGTTTAAATTGAACTTCAATCCGATTGCTGTCATGGCTCCGGAATTTACTATGGTTGTTAGGGATAAGACTTTTTTACTAGAATTCTTATTAACTCAATGAAAACTTGTTGGATTAAAATTCTGAGTAGACAGATCAATTCAGTGTAGTCCTAAAAATGGTTCAGATCCAACTTTTAGAGCTCTCCTTGTGCTCTTGGAGGCGTCGGGCAGTGACCAAGCAAAAACAGGTTTGTAGGCCCGAACAAGCTCCTTCCTTTTTGGTACGACAGATAACGCCGCTAACGTCATCATAGATTGTACAAATTAGGTAGATAAGATATCATCGCTGCAATCGCTGCAATTTTTCTGTAAGTCGGATTGTCAACCCAGTTCATTGCTGTTTTGTGGACTTCTTTCAAAATTATGTATCTGTAATTAGATTCTAAGTGTTTGTAGTGAACGCTACATGCTGCAAGCACTATGTCCTTTACTGGTATGTACTTGGTTGTTTGAATGGATCATCTTGAACGTAAAACAAGGCATCAAATTTTCATCTTCTCATTATACAATATGGGATCATCTAGCTCGCAAAAGCCAGCCAATACCACGTTCAAAGTACGATTTGCCAATGTGTCTCCTGAAGAAGCTGCAGATGGAAGGAACAAAGTGAAAGACAGACAGAAGATTGGATTATCAGCCAAGGAAAGTACCTCATCTCTACTTCGCAACTCCCTTGTGCTTTCAGAGACCCAGAGGGATCAAATAGAGCAGCTCTATAGGTCAGGAAACTGCCCTGAGGAGCATCTGTTCTTCAGTGGTGGGGATTCTGAGGCGCAATCTCAAAAAAATGCATCAGCTTTGTTGGCAATGCATGGTCTCAATGTAGATTCACGCGATGAACCAACCAATCGATGGAGTATCCGATGGTCTTCAAAAGGAAAAGAAAATGTCAAGTCAGATATTGAAATTATAAGGGTTTTATACCAGTGGTGTGTATCAGTAATAAGGATCTGATATGCAAAACTTAGACTCACATTCAAATTGTAGTGACTGTGGATATGACCATAACCTGGCTGGTTCCAAAACGCGACATGTAGCCACCTCCTTTACAGAGTGCCTAGCTCATGCTGAAGTTACCTACCTTGGATCCACAGAGAAGGTGCTTCGTATACGTGGTTACTTCAATCATAACAAGGCATGCAAAGATGCATTGATGACATGTATCCCAAAGCTTCCCCTTCATTTGACTGTCTTTCAAGTCGCCTTGGATCAGCTACTGTCAGGTGTACACTCATTCTCCGAGCTCCAGAAGACTAACCAGCAGATGATAAAAACCAATGCATACCCTGACAAGCCCCAACGTGTTGAAGACTGGAGACATCGTTGGTTACTGCAGCGCAGTGATTCACGGTCACTATATAGGCAGTTAGCGCGGCTTCGAGGAGTGAAAACCAAAAAGAAACCCCACATTAATGTCCAGGAATGGCTCGACTCTACATCCTCACAGTTCAATCCTACCTTCAAAAAAGCCATCTTTCATTTCAGTGCTCGGACTGCAAAGAGTGAGCGTTTTGAAGTATGTGTTGCAACAGATGAAATGCACCATGCTGCTTGGCGGTATGGAAATAAATCTGGAATCTACCTCGATGGTACATTTGGCCTGTGCGATGATACACCCTGAAACTGTCTGTACCTAAAAATCCAGAATTTTGGATTTTTTACAAGTCAGTGACAGATGACATTTCTACCCAGTCTACAGTACATTGTACAGCTCAGGCATTGCACCAGAAGACTACTACAGATGAGCTATGATGGTTCTCAGTGGTAATACTCAGTCA